>OX333078.1:35536292-35718792 GCA_946863875.1 Alloplasta piceator | reverse complement strand
ATTAAATTTAATTAATTATGGCTTATTTATTCATAGTTGAAGGATGTATGAATAAATTTAGAAAAAAATTAAAATAGGATATGTTATTTCAACCCGTAATGATCAAATTGACCCGGACTTTTTTTAAAATCTAACATTAACTAACTAACTAATTATTGACTCATGCTGCGATCTAAATGTATCTAGTTTACGGTAGATAAACAGCAAAAAAAATTTATAAACTATTTTTTTTATGAAAGTGCTATAAATCAAGTGTATTGTGCTAAATTTTTACGAATAAAAATTGAAAATTGAAAACGTTATGAATTTTTAAGTATAGAAAACTGTATTTTTCTAGGAACTTTTTTTCAATACTTAAAATTAAAAAATTTACAGTTTCATCGACGAGAAGATATTTGTCAATGTTCAAATTTAAGGGTAGTTTTTTAGGGTAGGCTTTTAAAGGTAGTTTGAAACCCACTTTACATTTAAACCACCACGTGGTCACCATACTAAATGATTTACTTGGTTAATCAACTTGTAGTTAACTACCCTCTGTACAATTACCTAACCCAAGATACATTTACTTATTTTAAGGGTGGTTTCGAACCCACTTTACATTTGAACCACCACGTGGTCACCATACTAAATGATTTACTTGGTGAACCAACTTGTAGTTAACTACCCTCTGTACAATTACCTAACCCAAGAAATATATTTACTTATTTTAAGGGTAGTTTCAGACCCACTTTACGTTCGAACCACCACGTGCTCACCATACTAAATGATTTACTTGGTTGACCAACTTTTAGTTAACTAACGTCTGTACAATTACCTAACCCACGAAATATATTTACTTATTTTAAGGGTAGTTTCGAACCCACTTTACGTTTGAACCACCACGTGGTCACCATTCTAAATGATTTACTTGGTTGACCAACATTTAGTTAACTAACGTCTGTACAATTACCTAACCCACGAAATATATTTACTTATTTTAAAGGTAGTTTCGAACCCACTTTACGTTTGAACCACCACGTGGTCACCATTTTAAATGATTTACTTGGTTGACCAACTTTTAGTTAACTAACGTCTGTACAATTACCTAACCCACGAAATATATTTACTTATTTTAAGGGTAGTTTCAAACCCACTTTACGTTTGAACCACCACGTGGTCACCATTCTAAATGATTTACTTGGTTGACCAACTTTTAGTTGACTAACGTCTGTACAATTACCTAACCCACGAAATATATTTACTTATTTTAAGGGTAGTTTCAAACCCACTTTACAATTGAACTACCACGTGTTCACCATACTAAATGATTTACTTGGATAACCAACTTGTCGTTAACTACTCTCTGTCCAGGGCTATAAAGGTTGTTTCTTCAATGTTCCAGAGAAGAACGTTAATTATTAATTTTTAATTAATTAATGTATGATATAAATATATATTGATAGCTCGATGGGTGGGTGTGGTCGCACGGTCAAAATTGACCCCCTCTCGCGGATCCTCCCGATATTTCCTCCCTCTCCACCCTCACCGTCCCTCTTAATGCGCCTTCTATATAGTCCCTTCATCGTCCCTTCTCTCCGTTCTTCATCCCCTAATTTGCCGCAAGCTGTTTCGGATTAGTGACAATCCTAACGGGCCATCGATCATTCGAGTTTGTGGGTCAGCAACCGCCGTGAGGGTGTCCACATTTTATTTTACAAATCGATTGTTCCCACGCATCCATTATTGTTCCATTATTCGGCAAATACGAGGGACACATGATAGATAATTGAAAATATAATCGTACAAATCGCGACTGGAACAAAAGCCTGGATTGATGTAACGAGGAGTGAAATCGGATTACATAAAACAATTTTGACAGGAAATCGCAACGTTTTGCAAAATCAGTACTAAATTTTGTAAATCTTCTCTACAAACATAGATCAATAGTTGATAACAAGGGGGTTGTTTATATGGTAACGTATGACCTTAATCCAGAAAAATTGTCGTGGCAATTAATTCGACTCATCAGCTGTTTACTAATTTATGACTACGTGCACCATCGTTAATTTTTCTCTAGAGATAATTTGCAATGTTGGCTCAAGTTTAGTAGTTCTAAGCTAATTTTAAAATAATTAACCACTTTTCAGTAGTATAAAAAATTTACTACTTATTTATATCCATTACTTCGAATAATAATAAAATAAAAATTGAAAGGCCGACTTGGACTCACTTCAACTTCCTCGACGACCTTTTGTCCTGGGTCAACACCGAATAAACTCAATTACCTAACCCAAGAAATGAAATGGTGGTAGCCGACATTCACCCCCTTTTGAAACCCACCAGGATCCTCGTGAAACTAATCAACGAGGAAAATATTTTCGTACATGGATCTCACAAGGTTGACGTAAGAGGTTATCTTCCTTCGACGACTAAAATCGGGGTGTGAGAAAGTTCGAGAAGAAGTTTTCGAGAAACTGGAAACGACGTAATAACAAGAACCGAAGAGAGACGTCCTTTTTCCCAGGAAAATTGAAGAAACAACCCTTATATAGTCCTGTACAGAGGGTAGTTAACTACAAGTTGGTTAACCAAGTAAATCATTTAGTATGGTGACCACGTGGTGGTTCGAATGTAAAGCAGGTTTGAAACTACCCTTAAAATAAGTAAATGTATTTCTTGGGTTAGGTAATTGTAGAGAGGATAGTTAACTACAAATTGGTTAACTAAGTAAATCATTCAGAATGGTGACCACGTGGTGGTTCAAATGTAAAGTGGGTTTGAAACTACCCTTAAAATAAGTAAATCTATTTCTTAGGTTAGGTAATTGTACAGAGGGGAATTGATTACAAGTTGGTTAACGAAGTAAATTATTTAATATGGTGACCACGTGGTGGTTCTCATGTAAAGTGGGTTTGAAACTACCCTTAAAATAAGTAAATATATTTCTTGGATTAGGTAATTGTACAGAGAGTAGTTAACTACAAGTTGGTTAACCGAGTAAATCATTTAGTATGGTGACCACGTGGTGGTTCAAATGTAAAGTGGGTTCGAATCTACCCTTAAAATAAGTAAATCTATTTCTTGGGTTAGGTAATTGTACAGAGGGTAGTTAACTACAAGTTGGTTAACCAAGTAAATTCTTTAATATGGTGACCACGTGGCGGTTCTCATGTAAAGTGGGTTTAAAACTACCCTTAAAACAAGTAAATATATTTCTTGGGTTAGGTAATTGTACAGAGGGGAGTTGAATACAAGTTGGTTAACCGAGTAATTCATTTAGTATGGTGCCTAAAGGCGAATGGTGACCACGTGGTGGTTCAAATGTAAAGTGGGTTTGAAACTACGCTTAAAATAAGTAAATATATTTCGTGGGTTAGGTAATTGTACAGACGTTAGTTAACTAGAAGTTGGTTAACCAAGTAAATCATTTAGTACGGTGACCACGTGGCGGCTCAAATGTAAAGTGGCTTTGAAACTATCCTTAAATTAAGTAAATATCTTTCTTGGGTTAGGTAATTGTACAGAGGGTAGTTAACTACAAGTTGGTTAACCAAGTAAATTCTTTAATATGGTGACCACGTGGCGGTTCTCATGTAAAGTGGGTTTAAAACTACCCTTAAAATAAGTAAATATATTTCTTGGATTAGGTAATTGTACAGAGAGTAGTTGACTACAAGTTGGTTAACCAAGTAAATCATTTAGTATAGTGACCACGTGGTGGTTTAAATGTAAAGTGGGTTTGAAACTACCCTTAAAACAAGTAAATATATTTCTTGGGTTAGGTAATTGTACAGAGGGGAGTTGAATACAAGTTGGTTAACCGAGTAATTCATTTAGTATGGTGCCTAAAGGCGAATGGTGACCACGTGGTGGTTCAAATGTAAAGTGGGTTTGAAACTACGCTTAAAATAAGTAAATATATTTCGTGGGTTAGGTAATTGTACAGACGTTAGTTAACTAGAAGTTGGTTAACCAAGTAAATCATTTAGTACGGTGACCACGTGGCGGCTCAAATGTAAAGTGGCTTTGAAACTATCCTTAAATTAAGTAAATATCTTTCTTGGGTTAGGTAATTGTACAGAGGGTAGTTAACTACAAGTTGGTTAACCAAGTAAATTCTTTAATATGGTGACCACGTGGCGGTTCTCATGTAAAGTGGGTTTAAAACTACCCTTAAAATAAGTAAATATATTTCTTGGATTAGGTAATTGTACAGAGAGTAGTTGACTACAAGTTGGTTAACCAAGTAAATCATTTAGTATAGTGACCACGTGGTGGTTTAAATGTAAAGTGGGTTTGAAACTACCCTTAAAACAAGTAAATATATTTCTTGGGTTAGGTAATTGTACAGAGGGGAGTTGAATACAAGTTGGTTAACCGAGTAATTCATTTAGTATGGTGCCTAAAGGCGAATGGTGACCACGTGGTGGTTCAAATGTAAAGTGGGTTTGAAACTACGCTTAAAATAAGTAAATATATTTCGTGGGTTAGGTAATTGTACAGACGTTAGTTAACTAGAAGTTGGTTAACCAAGTAAATCATTTAGTACGGTGACCACGTGGCGACTCAAATGTAAAGTGGCTTTGAAACTATCCTTAAATTAAGTAAATATATTTCTTGGGTTAGGTAATTGTACAGAGGGTAGTTAACTACAAGTTGGTTAACCGAGTAAATCATTTAGTATGGTGACCACGTGATGGTGAAAATGTAAAGTGGGTCTGAAACTACCCTCATAATAAATAAATATATGAGGATAGATCGAGCTTTGACGTTTGGTGGGGATCAAGAAGTCATCGATCAACAAAACACCTTTTTTAAGTTTACAAACACCCCCAGATCCACAGAGGGGAAACCGAGGAGAGTTCCTGAACATAAATATATATATGGGGCATTCCACGTCAAATCACGCGGTCATCGGCCTCACCTCCTTGGATTTTTTAATCCAATGAATTGTGAGTTTCGTTTGGCCCAAAATACGACCTCAAAATTTTAGAAATTTTTATTTCATTTTTCAGGGGTTGCTCGAGCTAAAAAATCATTAAATTGAGGAAAAACATAAAAAGGGGCCTTTTTTTAAATGAATGAACATTTTTTAACAGAAACTAGGGCACAAAACATATTTTCGTCGTAGTTCGATAATGGGCAAAAAATAATTACTGTTTTTTAGGCCATTACATAAAGGCCCCTCTTTATGTTTTCCCTCAATTTAATGATTGTTTATCGGGCAATCCTTAAAAAATCAAATAAAAATTTCTAAAAATTTGAGGTCATATTTTGGGCCGAACGAAACCCACTATTCAATGGACATCAAAATTCGAGGGGGTCAAGCCGATGACCGCGTGATTTGACGTGGAATGCCCCATATATATATATATATATACACAATCAGGAATCGCCGTGGCATTCGAAAGTGGGACGCGTTAATGAATTTCCTTATCAAATCGTGGCGGCCTCGGGGTCTCTCGTGCTTCTTCCATAAACCGATTCACTCCCTCACGTTCGTTCCCTCACACTCAACCAGCTATTATTATCTCGCTCATCGATCAATACATGTCCAACCCCGTTGCAAACCCCCCCCCCCTGCATCAACACAAGAGTAACATGCATACATACGTATAAAAACATGTATCGCGCGAGAGAGAACCCTCCCCCCAACTACCCCTTTGTTGAGGGTGGAAAAAAAACGAAATCACAGCGTAGCGCATGAAGCCCCGGAATATTTTCCACCCTATCTCTCTCGATCATACGGGCATTCCAAACAAATCGCGATCCACGATTATACGCATATTTTTCAATCGAACGAAATATTTTCCCCCCGGGAAAATGAGCCTTTTTCCAGATACATTCGAGAAGAGAGGAGAAGCAAAGAGTTGGAATGAAAATGAACGCTTGGGGGATGATTTTTTTGCACTGACGTCTTTCCAAAACGATTATAGGGGATGAATTAGAGCAATGAAAAATAACAATAGATTAAACAAAATAAAAAAAAAAGATATTTGTTGAAAAATTTAAGTAGGGGTTAAAATATTTTTGAAAATTATTGTCTGACTATTTTGACGATTTAGAAAATGTGCTTATAATTTTTTAAAACTACCCTCCAAGATTCTGACTCTGCAAAAAAGGCCCAAATTATAGTTTTTGGTTTGAAAAATCATAAAAATTAAATTAAAGTAATAATAATGAAAGAAAAATAAAGTTAACAATTTGAAAAAATTTTCATAAAAAAAAAAATCGTTAAAAAATTTAAGTAGGCAGCAAAATATTTTTGAAAATTATTGTCTGATTATTTTGGCGATTTTAAAAATGATTATTGTCCTTATAATTTGTCAAAACTACCCTCCAAGATTCTGACCCTGTAAAAAGTAATCAAATTATAGTTTTGGTTTGAAAAATCATAAAAATTAAATTAAAGTAATAATAATGAAAAAAAATAAAGTTAACAATATGAAAAAATTTTGATTAAAAAAAAAATCCTTAAAAAATTTAAGTAGGCGGCAAAATATTTTTGAAAATTATTGTCTGATTATTTTGACGATTTAAAAAATGATTATTGTCCTTATAATTTGTCAAAACTACCCTCCAAGATTCTGACCCTGTAAAAAGTAATCAAATTATAGTTTTGGTTTGAAAAATCATAAAAATTAAATTAAAGTAATAATAATGAAAGAAAAATAAAGTTAAAAATATGAAAAAATTTTGATTAAAAAAAAAATCGTTAAAAAATTCAAGTAGGCGTTAAAATATTTTTCAAAATTATTGTCTGGTTATTTCAACGATTTTAAGAATAATTATTATGTCCTCATAATTTTACAAAAGCACCCTCCAAAGGACCCTCCAAAGTAATTAAATTAATTGTTATTCCAATTAATTCGGGTTTTATGATATAGTGTCTACCAACGAAAAATTAGCGTTTTGTCATTTTCTTGAAAAAGTAAAAATGAACCATTTTCGAAAAAGATAAAGATGAAATAGTTAATGGTACACTAATTAATTTTTCTGAGAATTTCAAAAAGAGAAATTTTTTAAAAATTTCAAGAATTTTTTTTAACAAGTATTTCGTTGTATTTAGGGGAAACTTCCAACACCTTCCATTAGCAAAAGCTACTTGTCGATTATTTACGTTGCTTGGTCTTTATCCAAAGCACAGCGTGGACTCTGCCCGAATCTTGAACGTCCGAATAACGCGGTATATACGGCGAAAAGTTAAGAGGGTGCTTTAAGCGACGAGAGAGAGAGCGCGCGCGCGCGCGAGAGAGAGAGAGAGAGAGAGAGAGAGAGAGAGAGGGAGAGAGAGAGCGAGAGCGAGAGCGAGAGAGAGAGCGAGAGAGAGAGCGAGAGAGAGAGAGCGAGAGCGAGAGCGAGAGAGAGAGCGAGAGAGAGAGCGAGAGCGAGAGAGAGAGAGCGAGGAGAGAGAGAGAGGGGGGGGGGGGCGAATAGGGGATGTCGCAAGGGTTGGGATATGACATGCGAATCCGTTCTGTATCTCCGGCCGCCGTTAAGCTCGCCGTTATCTAATCCCTCCTCTCCCTCAATGTAAATAACCCCAGGGGTTTCTAAACTTGGCGCGACGACGAGGGGGTCGCTTCTTGGCTACGACGATAAACGTTTTGGGACTTTGAACCACGCTCCATACTTAATCCAACGTAGTTGCTCATCTCTGATACGTCTTTTGCATAATCTACATATTAATGTGTGTATTATACTCACTACTGTGCCATTAGATAATTGTGCAGTTAACGGGGTAAAGGTTTTAAAAAAATGAAACGATTTTCTTTATTTTAAGGATGTTGAGTCCCAAATCGCAAATGACGAGAAAATTCTGAAAATTTGATATGTTTTTGGATGAATTATTTAAGAGGTCGTGTAAAAATTTCACGACGATTAGCAAGCTCGTTATTTAACAATTAACATTGACAAATTAAATTAAATTAAATGTAGTCTTATAACTGATATAACTTTGAGATAAGTTTTTTTTTGACCTCTCAATTTTTTGATATCTACACTATATTGAAAACAACGGAAACAAAAGAAAGTTTATTGATAAATATTTTTTTTATTTGTTTAAAAAATTGTTCTTAACAAAATGTTAATATTTTAATAACGAGCTTCCTAATCGTCGTGAAATTTTTACACGACCTCTTAAATACTTCGTACAAAAACATACCAAATTTTCAGAATTTTCTCATCATTTTTAATTTTAACCCTTAAGGAGGTTGAAGTAATGATGATAGAATTCTGAAAATTTTGCATGTTTTTACTTGAAGTATTCGGGAGGTCGTGTAAAAATTTTACGACGATTAAGAAACTATTTATTGAACAATTAATATTATAAGATTTCATAGGGACTCAACATCCTTAAAAAAAATGAAACGATTTTTTTATATTTTCAATGAGACTGAAGCTTGTAATTTTTAATTTTTAATTATTTTATAATTTATTATTATATATTTTTATTTATTATAATTTGTTTTTCATAATTTAGATTTATTATTGTTTTATCATTTGTTTTTTTATCAAATTATTTTTTCTGATTTTTGATAACAATTAATTTTTAATAAGATTTTATAAAATATAAAATTCATTCTTCCTAAATTTTTGAGACGTTAAATGGACAAGCAAATCGTAAATCTTACTTAGAATTGATTTTTTCAAAATTTTCTTGATAACATTTTTGTTTTTCAATTTTTATTAATATTTATTTTTTGACAAAATTCATTATTCTTAAAATTTTGGAAAGCTAAATGCACAAGCAACGCATAAGTCTCACGTGAAATGAATCTAGAAAAACAGTATTTTTCAATAATTTTATTTTTTATTTTTAATAAAATTAGTTTTTTACCAAAACTCATTTTTAATAAAAAAAATCATCAAAACTTGAATACATTTTTTTTAATTCTTCAAAGTATACACTTTAAAAAACATGCAGGTAAAATTTTGAGTTGAAATTTTGAAAATTTACTGATTGTGAGTTACAGTCATTTTTGTATTATTCTTTCGTGAAAAAATAATTTGTTCTGATCTTGTCCCAGCGAAAACTCAAAAACTTATAAACTAATTTTCATTTTTTTTTTATATTTGTAATCAGAGTCTATAAATAGCAGATTTCAAAAATTTTGATAATTACTATTTTAAATAACTGCAGGTATAAAAAAAGGGGTTACAAATTTAAAAAAAAATCGATTCATCGCCATTTTGTAAATAATTTTAAAAACCAGGTACGTATTCTAATGGATATTGATCGCTAAAAAAATTTTTTGATAAAAAATAACCCTTTACCAAAATTTCAATGAGGAGAAAAATTTTGTTGTTAAAATGCCATAAAATTCAATATATAGTTAATAAAATAACAATAACCCAGTGATAGCTAATAATAAATAAATAAATAAATAGTAATTAATAAAATAAATAAATATTAATTAATAAAATAAATAAACAACTAATAAATAAATAATTAGTTTTATTAACTAATAAATTCTCAAACATTGATAATTTTCCACCCCTTACAACCCCCTCCAACCCACCATAAAAAAAATCCGATAACCCACTTTAACCTCCGAGAGCCAAATTTATTTCTAACCAGAGCTCTTTGCTCCCAATTAGCATTGAAAAAGAAGTAGGTGTAATTTTTTTAATTAATAATTTTTACAAGTTATGTGTCTACTTAATTGCCTGCACTCGGGGACTGCATTAAGGGTGGTCGTAGGGTTGAATTGAAAAAAAAAGATTTCTCTTGAAATATAGGACTTGGTTTAATAATAAGGGATGGTCTTAATGGCGAACACCTAAGGGTGAAAAATGTTGGAGCAAAAAAAAAATCAACCCCACCGATAAAATATGGTCTCGCAGATGGTGAAGAACGTACACGATGATTTAGGGTGCCAAAGTGTGGAAAATAATAATTTTCCAAGAACTCGGAATCAGTATAATCTTGAGTTTATAATTTTTGCAATTGAAAAAAAAAATCGCTCGAGGCATTTTTTCTACAGAGACAGTCTATTATTTTTTTTCCTCCATCGACCGAAATTTATATTCACCCCACGCAATTTTTCAACCCTCTGATAACGACGTTATGATAATGGGGGTGCAAAATTTCTCTGAATACAGGAAGATTTTTTTTTCCCTCACAAAACCTCCCCTAGCTTATTTTTATTTTTTTCGCTGGAATAATTTTGCTCATCCATTTCTACTTTTTGCCCTCTATGTTTCATCCCCTAATTCTCGTTGGATGTGATTTATTGAAAATCCCCTAAAACCAGCGCAGGAAAATATTTATTTAAATTTTAATAACGAAGAGGGACGAGTTTGTATTTTATTGTACGTCAAATTAGTCAACCACCCTTAATAACAACCCTTAACCTCTCAAAGACAATTCCAATTTTTTTTTTTTACTTGTTTCATCGGGTTTTTATTTTATGACAAGAATTTTTAGGGAGGTTCAGACCTTCCCCGATTTGACCTTGAAAGTCCCACAAGCATTTCTCAGTCCACGGGATAAATAGGGGTTGGTAATTGTAGGGGGATGAATGTAGTTACTTGATTCCCACTTTTTCTCTCGTTTCTCTCTCGCGATGGAGAAACAGGCGCGAAATACTGGCAGTTATAATTCGAGGGTGAAGGTTATCATCCCCCATTTCAAGGGTTGGCACGTTTCCAACAAGACTTTCCCTCTCACCCTCCCCCAATCTATCCATCTTCCTCTTCCCCCGGTACTCTCCTCAAGGGCCACTATATATGGGTCATTCCATGTCATTCCATGTCAAATCGAACACTCTTGAACCCGAAAATATCGAAAAAAAAAAATTTGAAACGAAAAATTGAATTTGAATGAAAATTTGAATTGAAAACGAAAATTTTGAAAAAAATCCCCATTAGTCAATTTTCGAAAAAGTTATAGCTATTTAAAAAAAAAAAATTTGGGTTGGGTAAAAAAATTTGAAAATTTCCTGAAAAATGTTTGTAATAGGGTAGAAAAGGAAAAAAAATCAGCCAAATCGAAAGGGGTCGGGTTTCAAAGTGGTTGATTTGACATGGAATGCCCCATATATAAAAATATATACACATTCTTGACAACCCGCTTCCTCGATTCGTTTACCTTTGAAACTTCAACGATTCGAAAGCCCCACCCTTGTTTATTCAACCCCAATTCCCGAATTGTTTCAATCAGACGTCAAAACATCAATTCCACAAAAATCAACAAGACGACAGAACAAAAAAAAATCCAATTACATACTTTTTTCAACGCACTGATTGAATCAGTGTTTGTCACTATCAATTCTTAAGGGGGTAAAAAATATTTTCCCTCTTAGAATTGATAATAAATTGACGCTATATCAAGTTGCATAATTTCTAAATTAAAAAAATGGATTTTTTAAATGTCCAAAAGAAGGTTTCCTATGCCAAGATATCAAATTTTAGATTGTACATAAAAATTGCCAACTCTCTTTCATTTGCCTGTTATTATTATTATTATTATTATTATTATATTTCTATAATAATAATAATAATAATAATAATAATAATAATAATAATAATAATAATAATAATAACAGGCAAATGAAGGAGAGTTTGAAATTTTTTTGTACATTTCAAACTTTGAAATCTTTACGTGGGAAACCCCTTTTGGACATTTTAAAAATCCATTTCTTTAATTTAGAAATTATGATAATTAAAAAAATGGATTTTTAAAATATCCAAAAGGGGTTTTCCCATGCCAAGATATCAAATTTTGAAATGTACAAAAAAATTTCAAACTCTCTTTTATTTGCCTATTATTATTATTATTATTATTATTATTATTATTATTATTATTATTATTATTATTATTATTATTATTATTATTATTGTTATTATTATTATTATATCATAATCTCTAAATTTAAAAAATGGATTTTTTGAATGTCCAAAAGGAGGTTTCCCATGTGAAGATATCAAATTTTGGAATGTACACAAAATTTTCAAACTATCTTTCCCTTTCCTGTTATTATTATTATTGTTATTATTATTATTATTATTATTATTGCAATTTTGTTCTTTTTTACATGAAACAAAATTCTTTCTTCCAAGTTTCCTAATTCATTTCCGAAAATTCGCGTGTGGTAAAATTCTCAGAAGTGATAAAGGAAAAAGGAGACTTGCGAGGGTCAGTTGAATGCGTTTTTACGTCATTCGAATGTATAGATATGTACGTGTGTGTGCACAAGATAAGTGCATAAGAGTTCAGAGCTCTCGCGTATGCGAGGTAGATTGTATGGGGTATTCCAGGTCAAATTGACGGGTTTCAGAAAAAATAATTTTTTTTTTTTCAATTTTTAGTTTGTTCATATTTCGTACAAAGAATAATGTGAACATTAATAATTTTTCAGTGTAGTAACAATGAAAAGTACTTATACTATATTTATTTACTTGTATTTTATATTTATATTTTTATAATAATAAATTCATTTTTTAATTAATAATGATAATTTCAAAACTGAATAATAATAAAAATTACTATAAATAATTATTACAATGGGCAAATTATTCAGTACAATTTAACACTTGTGTCGATTAACAAAATTGTTTAATTTCTATTCTGCAATATAATAAATATTTGAATAGAAAACCTGAATTTTAAAAATCTTTAGAATTTAAAAAATTTCAAAAATTCTAGAATCGTGTTTAGAAAAGCTTTGGAATATAGCAAAAACATCTCGGATGTATTAAATATATTTTTAACAAATTAATATTTAATATATTAAATATATTTAGAAAATTTAATAATTAGAAATTCACACGTTAAATTGTCCCCGGACCAAAAATATATTTCAAAAATATCAAAAGCGTAATAGAGACATATCTTTCATGAGGTAGAGGTCCAAAAGTGGATTTGCGATTGCAATTTGATCGAATATTCTGAAAGTCAATTCCAATCGAATGGAATTAATTGGCCAATTTGACCTGGAAAACCCCATACATATACGTGAGTGTGACGCACTCTACACTTGTCTACACAACGGAGTTTCTTATCACGACAAACAATTACGTTTTCGCGCGACCGTGTGATTGCATGAGGGCGTCGAACTTTTTGCCACAAGGCTTTTATTTGTTATGCAAAAAAATCGTTGCTTCGTTTCTACGTGAGAAAAAATATGTATTTCGAAATAAAAAATTTTTCGCCATTTTTAAGCCATTGAGTACTCGAATTTCCAAAAGTTGAAGGCAATAAGGTAACAAAACAACCTACAGAATTGTTTAAATAATCATTTTAAACAATTTAAAAAAATGTAAGTATTCTTTATTATTGGAAAATTAAATTTTCTTTTTTTTTAATTTAAAAAATTTTTATTTCCTTTATTGAAATTTTGATTTAAGAAGTATATCACTTAAGTATTTTAATAAAAATCATTTTTTTGCTCAAATAATGCTTCAACGTAATAAAAACAATATGCAATTAGTTTTGTGGCAAAAAAAAATAATTAATTTTACTGCTTTTGGAAAAAAAATTGTTTTTTTTTGTTCCAAGTGCACCTTTTTTGCAAAATGGGATGAAATAAAAAATTTTCAAGTACTTCTGAAGCCAATAGTATAAAGATTTGATTTTTTTGTTTTTTGTTCCAGATTTTATGTTTAACGAAAATTTTGTTTCATAATGGAAGTATTTTTTTTATAATTTTGAAGATTGGCTCTCTCGTCGCCATTTTGTACAAAAATGTTAATGAAATTTTTTTTTCTATACTTAAATAAATGATGGATAATTCCTTTAAAAACCATTTCCATTTTTTTTATTGTACAACCATTAAAAAATTATTGAAGTATTTTTTTTCAGCCGATAAGATCGGAATTCAATTTTAAAAACTTTGAATTTTAAGAGTTTCTGAAAAAATCAATTTGGGGATTCTAAAAAATTTTGAGATCAAAAAATGCTTGTTGACGCTCCAAATTTTGCAATTTTGCAGCTTTTGAGCTCATTTTTTTGTGCACAAATTCACCAATTGATTGGAACAATTGGCATTCAATTTGGGAAGAAGTAAATTCGAAATTCGGAGTTTTAGAAAATTTGAAGTGTTGAAAAAAATATGAAAAAGGGTGCAAATTTTTTTTTAAAGATAAATCGTGACTAAACTGAGACTAAATTGAGACTTGAGTCTCAGAGAAGCTTAAGGAATTGCTCAAAAAAGAAAGCTTGGGAAACGATGGAAAAAAATGATTTTTTGATTTTTTTACCATTATTTTTCGCACATCGTGATCGAGTGTAATTTGCTGTAAAGTATTTATCAAACTTCCGTCCGGAGTTGCGACACAATTTTACAACGAAATAACGCCTAGTTTTTGGTTCGCATGCGAAACGACGCGGAACGAAAATTGGGCGCGTGTGACTCGATAACGAAGTAACGAGAGTTTGAATAATCGCGTTAGTGGACTTTTTTTTAGACTGTGTCCAACAATTAATCGTGAGAAAACTGTCGGTCATTCTCGCGTTTCATTCCATCACAGAGGTCATTGACTTTTGACACGAAAATTCCTTTGGCCCTTCGCGGAAGGGTGAAGCATTTTTTGTTTTTTTTTTTTAAGCCAAGAAACTGAACTTTTGCAGGAAAAAAAAATTAAATCAATTTTTGAGTCTGAATATTTTTGACTGAATGTTTTTGTCGAAATTTTTTTTTTAAATGTATTAATATTTTTACTAAAGAAAGTAAAAATAACTTTTTCTTTATTTTCGCTTTTTTGGATTTTTTGGATTTTTGCTTTTGGGGAATTTAGGCATTTTATGGCAGCCATTTTTTTGTCATACCTCAATTTCTCTACAAAATGAATGATTATGAATAAATAATTAGCTCGATAGCTTTCCCAGTTGACAAGCCTACTAAATTACCCGTCTCCGGGTCTCAAACAGTGCGATCCCTTACTTACCGACGGTTGGGCGACTGTGCTTTTTGTCACGGGCTCCAGTGTCGGTAAGTTACCGGCCAAGTTGACAAGCCGGAGACTTTTAATCTGGTAGACTTGTCAAATGCAGGATTGCCAGCGCTTCAGAGGGTCAAAAATAGTAGAATAGTGATTTACATTCACAGAAATAGTGACATAATAGTGACTTTTTTGTTTAAATAGTGACAAAATAGTTACATTTTCCCTACCAATTTAGGAACTTTTGTGAAAGCAAGTCGTATTTTTTTCACCATTTCAGAGCTCATTTGCAGTATTTTCATGAGAAATTTGTAGGATACATGGAAAGTAGAAATTTTAGTAGAAATGAAAGAGCTTTAAATATCACCGAAAAAATGGAAATTTTCGCCTTCAAAAATTGGCAAAAATCGATGGTTAAACTTTAAAAATCTGCCAAAAATCGAAAAATTATCCGAATTATATGAACCGAGTGGCATTTTGAAGCTTGAACAATCCCGAAGAGAATGAGCTCATGTGGAACCCAAAATTCTATTTAGAAAATAAATGACAGTTATTTTAGTGAACCGATTCAATTTTGACCAAAATACGAAAAAAAAAATTTCAATTTTTTTTCGGTATTTTGTCCCCCTGAACACGAATGTACCAATGGTTTTCTTGTTTTTTTTTGGTACTCTGAATTTCACTCGTATTGTTTTTTTTTTTTTTAGTCCAAGTTTTTGAGTCTAGTTTTTCATCTATTCTTTCAAATCAATTTTATCAATTGATTGTTTTTTTAGTTATTTTATCGAATGTTTTATAATGTGAATTTCTTAATTTTTTTTTTTTAATAGATGAGATTTTTTTCTATTTTTTTTATTTACTGCAACTAAGTTCAAATTATTGTATATTGATTTTTTGATAAAAAATATCTTCTATGGAAGATAAAAAAAAATCTTAAATCTTTGCACATTCTGATAATTGATTTTGAGAAAAATCATACAAATTTTGTACTCCTCATTTGTAAAGATAAAAATAAAAATAACTTTTTCGTGAATTTTAGGTTTTTTTTCTTTGCCACTCCAAAAAATTTGATTTCTTCGTTCGTTTTCCGGATCCTAATTTTTTCAGCCTAATTCTTAAATCTTCCATTTTTCAAATCTATCACTGGACGTTTTACACTCTGCAGATAATTTTTCGTATTAAACGCTGACATTTTTTTTCTTATTTTTTTCCTCATCACGATGAAGCTCAAATTTTTAAGCTAATTTATTAATTAATTTTTTATCCTCGCGTATTCCAATCATTCACTTTTTATAATAAAAGTGGCTGAAACATTTTTTCGAGAGAAATCATTAAAAAATTTGTACTTTTCATTATTTTACTAATAAAAATTAAAAACTTTTTCCTGAACTTTACGTATTTTTTCATCGCTACTCCAAATTCGATTTCATCCCTTATTCTCTCCATCCCAAGTTTTTCAGCCTAATTCTCAAAATCGTCCATTATTCAAATTCATTATTATTGGATATTTTGCACTTTGCGGATTTCTCAATTTTTCGTGTTAATCGGTGACTATTTTTTTTTTCTTTTTTTTTTTCTCATCGCGAATGAGCTCAAATGATTCTCCATCTAAAAAATCGAATTTCCATGGAAGATGAAAAAATACATTTTTCAATCTTCGCACATTCCAATTATTTATAATTCAGGATGAAAATGGCTGAAAGATTTTTTCGAAAGAAATCATTAAAAAAATTTTACACATTATTTTATTAATAAAAAAATAAAAATTCTTTCCCGAACTTTACGTATTTTTTCATCGCTACTCCAAATTCGATTTCATCCCTTATTCTCTCCATTCCAAGTTTTTCAGCCTAATTCTTAAAATCATCCATAAAAAATAAATAAATACTAATAAAAAAAAAAAATCATTTCCTGAATTTTACATATTTTTTCCTTGCTGCTGCAAATTCGATTTCATCCCCTATTCTCTCCGTTCCAAGTTTTTCAGCCTAATTCTTAAAATCATCCATTTTTCAAATCCATTATTACTGGACTTTTTGCACTTTGCGGATTTCTATTTTTTTTTTCTATTTTCTATTTTTTTTTTTATTTTGTCCCACCGAGAATGAGCTCAAATTATTTTATGTAACGAGGAAGCCAAACTGGGGGTGTGTGGAGTGGCGCGTGTCGTATCATATCACCGCTACAAAGTAACAGGCAAAAGTGACACCGATAATGAAAAAGAGAGAGAGAGAGGGAGAGAGAGAGAGAGAGAGAGTCAGAGAGAGAGAGAGATAAGAATAAAGAGAGGGAGAATCGACAGAGATACGGACTGAGATTAATTAAAACAACCCCCTGGGAAAATACAGATTAGTACACTCTAATTAGAAAAATTTAACTAATTAATAATTTTAATAATTCAAATTAATAATTTAAATTAATAATTTAAATATTTTAATAATTTAAATTAATAATTTAAATAATTTAATAATTTAAATAGTATAAAAATGTAATCATACAAAAAGTATCCCAAGACCTGACAAAATCGTACATAAAATTGCGATAAACTCTCAGAAAAGTTCAATTGATAATAAAAAATCCATCAATTCATCCAATTCAATGCGATTTTCCAAAAATTCTATTCCAAGCCCTGCATTTTCAATTTCCATAAAAATCTCTTCACCCCCAAAACGAGCCTCGTCTTTTTCATCCCCCAAATTTTCATCCCCCGAATTAATTTTTTTTTTCGGATTTCATTAAAAGGTACCTTCAACGTTTCACTAAAGTTTCTTTATCACATTTTTCGTTGACATTTTTTTTCCAATTTTCGCGTTCCGAAAATGTTGAATTTTTTTTTTCAAAATTTGCGTATCCACGAGAACGTCGCGAAAGGATCGTCGTGAGGTAACTGGCGCGCATTTCCACGACGAACCTTCTCGCCAAACCACCCCCTCCCACCCTTCACACGGATGCGAACACCAGAGAGAACGAGTGAGAGAGAGAGAGAGAAGAGAGAGTCGAACGGAAGCAGCGCGCAACCCCTCGAAGCAATCTCTCTCTCTCTCTCTCTCTCTCTCTCTCTCTCTCTCTCTCTCTCTCCTTCCATACCCCTCTATATCCCACTCAAACGCCACCCTTTACCTCTTTCAACCCCCGTATAAACGTCCTATCTGTCCCTTCCTACCCCCCCCCCCCCCCACTTTGCCCCAGACACCCTTCGCTGGTCGCCCTCCACTTCGTCCTCGTCCCGAACCCTCTCATCCTGCTCCACCCTCTAAAAACCCTCAACGACCCCTCAAACCTTACTTTACCTCGCGTACGTGTAAGCAATGAAAGCACCTTACTCGTCCCCCCCCCCCCCCCCCCCCCGATGAGGTTAGTAAGACTCAACCACCGACTCAGTTACAAGGGATGAAGGGGTGAGTCACGGCAAAATTTTTTGAAATTTTTTTGAAATTTGAAAATTTTTTCCATAAACAATTCAAAGAGTCATTTTTTCCATCGTTCGTCAAGCCTTCTTTTTTGAGCAATTTCTTAAGCTTCTTTGAGACTTTAGTCTCAATTCAATCTCAGTTTAGTCATGATTTATCTTGAAAAAAAAATAACTTGGCGTCAAAAATGAAATGTGCGAATTTACACCCTCTTTCATATTTTTTTGAACACTTCAAATTTTCTAAAACTCCGCATTTTTAATTTACTTCTTCGAAAATTGAATGCCAACTGTTCCAATCAATTGGTGAAAGTGGGGAAAAAAATTGAACTCAAAAGCTGCAAAATTGCAAAATTTAGAGCGTCCACGAGCATTTTTGTATTTCAAAATTTTTTTAGAATCCCCAAATTCATTTTTTTAAAAACTGGGTTCTAATTATTGTAGTTGCATAGTAAAATTTTGATTTTTTTTCTTTGCAGTTTTTCAAAGAAAATACCTTCTCAAACATGTAGTTTAAATCTTGAGTTGAAATTTCAAAAATGCACTGAGTTACAACGAATACTCAAAAACTTGTCAGCTGATTTTCAATTTTCTAAAAAATCTCTGAAATAGCAACTAAGTCTGTACGTAGCTGATTTTTTAAATATTTTATAATTACTCCTTGTAAATCCTGCTTGAATAAAGAAAAGAGCCTTAAGAATGAAAAAAAATCGTCGCCATTTTGGAAATAATCAAAGAAGAGAAAATGGTATGAGGACAGTTACATTCGTATGATATTGTTACGTTCGGGGAATTTAGGCATTTTATGGCAGCCATTTTTTTGTCATACCTCAATTTTTCTACAAAATGAATGATTATGAATAAATAATTAGCTCGATAGCTTTCCCAGTTGACAAGCCTACTAAATTACGCGTCTCCGGGTCTCAAACAGTGCGATTCCTTACTTACCGACAGCTGGGCGACTGTGCTTTTTGTCACGGGCTCCAGTGTCGGTAAGTTACCGGCCGAGTTGACAAGCCGGAGACTTTTACTCTGGTAGACTTGTCAAATGCAGGATTGCCAGCGCTTCAGAGGGTCAAAAATAGTAGAATAGTGATTTACATTCACAGAAATAGTGACATAATAGTGATTTTTTCGTTTAAATAGTGACAAAATAGTGACATTTTCCCTACCAATTTAGGAACTTTTGTGAAAGCTAGTCGTATTTTTTTCACCATTTCAGAGTTCATTTGCAGTATTTTCATGAGAAATTTGTAGGATACATGGAAAGTAGAAATTTTTGTAGAAATGAAAGAGCTTTAAATATCACCGAAAAAAATGGAAATTTTTGCCTTCAAAAATTGGCAAAAATCGATGGTCAATGTTTAAAAATCTGCCAAAAATCGAAAAATTATCCGAATTATATGAACCAAGTGGCATTTTGAAGCTTGAACGATCCCGAAGAGAATGAGCGCATGTGGAACCCAAAATTCTATCTAGAAAATAAATTACAGTTATTTTAGTGAACCGATTCAATTTTAACGAAAATGCGGAAAACAAAATTTTAATTTTTTCGGGCCCCATACCGATGTATTTTGTCCCCCTGAACACGAATCTACCAATAGTTTTCTTAAAAAATCAAAATTTTCATGAATTTTCATCAAAAACATTTTTCTTCAATTTCAGCCCCATTCTCAGAAACCTCGAAATCGCGAAATTTCAAGTGCTCATAACTTTACTTCGGTTCAACCTATTTCCAAATTTCTTTTTCGTGCTTAAAGGCTGTTACTGAACTTAGACAATGGCGTTTGGTTCATTCCGATAACTTGATTTTTGTAGAAATGAGAGCACTTTGAAAATCGACGAAAAAAATGGAAAAGGGTATGCCTCAAAAAAATTGCAAAAATCGATGTGCAAACTTTAAAAATCTGCAAAAAATTAAAAAATTCTCCAAATTGGATGAACCAAGCGGCATTTCGAAGCTTCAACGATCCCGAAAAGAATGAGTTCAAGTCAAAACCGGAATTTCATCTAGAAAAAAAGTTACAGCTATTTTAGTGAAAGATCTAGTTTCGGTCAAAATGCGAAAAAAGAAAATTTTCAATGTTTTTCTTTTTAAACCTTATATCGATGTATTTTTTCCCCCTGAACCCGAATTTACCAATAGTTTTCCCAAAAAATCAAAATTTCTAAGAAATTTCATCACAAACCTTTTTCGTTCAATTTTTGCCCCATTTTAAAAAATCTGAGAATCGCGAAATTTCAAGTGCTCGTAACTTTACTTCAGATTGACCGATTCTAAAATTTCAGGTAGAACCACCTCTTTAAAAAAAGGCATTTCAAACGGAACACGGTGTATCGAAAGTGATTCCGCGCGGGTCAAATTTGTCCCTCAGTGAGCGAGTCGAGGTACAAATTTGTCCCCTATTCTAAACGACACCTCTATTCTAACCACTTCTGAGTTCTGAAATAGTGACAATAGTGGCCAAATTTCGAAAATAGTGAGATAAGTGACATGATTTTAAAATAGTGAAAAATAGTGACAATAGTGACTCACTGGCAACCCTTCAGATAAGATAGAGTTTAACTGTAGATTTCTTAATTCCTCGCAACATTACTGTAGTGTTTTAGTGTGAAAAAAAATGGGGTAGAGCTATAAATGTTCGTCCTATCGTGCAAAACAATTTTCACAAAAAGTCTACTTAACCAAAAGCAACGTGATTTCTGTAGCTAAAAAAAAAGTGTTGCGACAATAAAAGGAAGTCCAAGTGTCGTTGAAAAGACACCTCGAAGCGGACAAATGGTCATTATGAAATATGCAATGATAAACAGACCGGAGGCATGTCCAACGTATCCCACTTACGATTCTATGTCACGATTCTATAAGCAATGGAATCGCAGCAGTCTCCCCGTTTGCATATTGCAGGGAAAAAAAAAGTGGCTTACAGAATCGGCCTCCTTTTTCAAACTATAACAATTCCCATTTATACTCGCTGTCGCTGGAACGACGGACATGTAGCGCAGATAAGTATGGGGCGTTCCACGCCAAACCGGACGCTATTTAGCTTCGGCATCTCCGATTTTTTTGAATTTTTTTTATCTCTTAGTGTCGGTCGAAAGAGGCTTCCATGATTTTTTTCAATTTTTTTTGTCGAACCGTTTTAAAGACATCGATTTTTCAAAAATTACGTCACTTTTTTGTTATGGTTTAGAAAAAAGTAACGTAATTTTTGAAAAATCGATATCTCGAAAACGGTTCGACAAAAAAAATTGAAAAAAATCATGGAGGCCTTTTTAAATCGATACTGGAACATAAAAAATTTTCAAAAGAATCGGAGATGCAAGAGCTAAATGGTTTCCGATTTGACGTGGAACGCCCCATATCTGTCTCTACAAAGAGAGGAAGAGGGAGACAGGTAAGTATGGATTGGCGTCAAACTTTCACGATATCACGAGCCTACGTCCAACGACTCTCCCACATTGTATATGGCGGAAAAAAAATCGATCAAACCTCGTGTGACGTTCATGTCCGCATTTTCATGCACTCGCCCCTGTTTGTTAAATTTTCCGTTGCCCCCACAATTTCTGCAAAGTTTGGTCAATCGTTGGTGAAAATTTATTGGAAAAATACGAACAACTTTACCGGATTGTACTAGGCCGAAGAAATTGTGCCGAAAATGGGTCAGCTGCTGAAAATGGTGTCCCAATGGTCAAGAGCATTGGACTTGGGAATCGAAGGGGACATGACGAATGAAACATCAAACCCAAAATGAAAAAAAAAACCAACAACCATACCGGATAGTCCCAGGCCGAAGACATTTTGCCGGAAATGGGTCAGCTGCTAAAAATGGTGTCCCAATGGTCAAGAGCATTGGACTCCGGAATTTAATGGGACATGAAGAATAGGACATCAAACCCAAAATGGAAAAAAACAAACAACTGTACCAGATAGTACTAGGCCGAAGACATTTTGTTGGAAATTGGTCAGCTGCTAAAAATGGTGTCCCAATGGTCAAGAGCATTGGACTCTGGAATTTAATGGGACATGACGAATAGGACATCAAACCCAAAATGGAAAAAAACAAACAACTGTACCAGATAGTACTAGGCCGAAGACATTTTGTTGGAAATGGGTCAGCTGATGAAAATGGTGTCCCAATGGTCAAGAGCATTGGATTCCGGAATTTAATGGGACATGACGAAAAGGACATCAAACCCAAAATGGAAAAAAACGAACAACTGTGCCAGATAGTACTAGGCCAAAGCTATTTTTCTGGAAATGGGTCAGCTGATGAAAATGGTGTCCCAATGGTCAAGAGCATTGGACTTGGGAATTGAAGGGGACATGACGAAAAGGACATCAAACTCAAAATGGAAAAAAACGAACAACCGTACCGGATAGTACTAGGCCGAAGACATTTTGTTGGAAATGGGTCAGCTGATGAAAATGGTGTCCCAATGGTCAAGAGCATTGGACTCCGGAATTTAATGGGACATGACGAATGGGACATCAAACCCAAAATGGGAAAAAACGAACAACCGTACCGGATAGTCCCAGGCCGAAGAAATTTTGCTGGAAAGGGGTCAGCTAATAAAAATGGTGTCCCAATGGTCAAGAGCATTGGACTCCGGAATTTAATGGTTAGACGAAGAGGACATCAAACCCAAAATGGAAAAAAACGAACAATTGTACCAGATTGTACTAAGCCGAAGACATTTTGCCGGAAATGGGTCAGCTGCTGAAAATGGTGTCCCAATGGTCAAGAGCATTGGACTTGGGAATTGAAGGGGACATGATGAAAAGGACATCAACCCCAAAAGTTCCCGTGTGGAAAAAGTTCACTAATTTTTCGCATGGGAATTAAAGAAACCAAAAGGAAAAAGGTTTGTCTCATGGACAAGCCCTTTTCTGTTTGTCCTTAGACGAGGGTTTGCCAAGGACAAAACCGTAGAAACGGAGACGGAAAAGGAGGCGAGAGGTCGGTTAAGTCCGAGGAAAAGTTCCTCCGAGGGTTTCTCAACGATTCCCACGAGGTTTGTTCTGCGCGACGTTTCTTCGATTTGTATCGACAGCCACAAATAGGACAGAAAGTAGTTCGAATACTGCGCAAACCTTCAATTTCCACCGCGATATTCCCGCTCGGATGACAAGTTTCCACCAACAAGGGCTGGAAATCTCATCGGGCGACAATCCATCCCAATCCTTCATTCCGTTTGAGACGTGTCGTGTGTGCTTCTCTGTTCCAATTCCAATTAAATATTTGTCTTTACATCACCCCAGAGCTAATCGAACACACTGTCACGTCCCGATCAAACGTCAGATATTACACCCTTTGTAAGAGCCTTTACAATTAAAATGTCACCCTTTACCATTGAGATAAACTTCCAGGGCTGAAAGCCACTTTTTTTTTAGGGAAAAGCCACCCTTAGCATGTGGGACAGTTTCACCCCAGCTATGTTTACATCCCTTCACATTCCCAAAATTCCGAAAATTCAACAACGAGGCCCCAATATTTCAACCCCTTCCAGATGACCGCTTCCAGGCGCCATTATCTTAATTAGCTTGTGTTTTCGTGGAAGTAAAATCGTAAAAATGGTGGCAAAAAAAATAGGGGTTGAAGACGAGGGATGAAAGTCAACATGTGTAGGACAGTGGATAAACGTGTGTGGGTCCGATAAGGACAAACGTGTGTGCGAGGATAGAGAATTGGCACACCCATTGATCGATTCTTTGGGGGAAATTGGGCTTTCCGGGGAAAAAGATACGAGCGGGGAAACATAAATCGCGTGCCGATGTAGGGGTGGAAAAAAAAGAGGGAGAAAGGTGGAAAAGAAGGAATGAAGGAGAGTATAAAAGCGGGACGTCAGAGAGAGGAAGGGAGGGAGAAGGTTGAAGGGATACCAAAGTTAGGGCCTGGAAGAGCACAGAAATCGGGCGAGAATTGCTAATGTTGGGCGCGGAAAAAAAAACAACCCCTATGGCCGTGAAGTGTTCCTACACCTGCATCCAAGCCCATAAATGTATACATATGGGGCATTCCACGTCAAATCACGCGGTCATCGGCCTGACCCCCTGGGATTGTCATGTCCAATGAATCGTTTGGCCCAAAATATGACCTCAATTTTGTTAGGGGTTGCCCGAGCTAAAAAATCATTAAATTGAGGGAAACCATAAAGAGGGGCCTTTTTCAAATGAATGAAATTGTTTTCACAGGAACTAGGGCCCAAAACAGATATTTTCGTCATAGTTTGATAATGGGCTAAAAATAATTACTACCCAAAATTTATTTTGGGCCAAACGAACCCCACAATTCATTGGACATCAAAATCAGAGGGGGTCAGGCCGATGACCGCGTGATTTGACGTGGAATAGCCCATATACAGATATATACATATATGAAGATACGATGTGATACAGAAGGGAGGAGGCAAGGCCACCCCTAATGAGAACCTCGAGTGATTTTCCATCGGTTTTCCCGGCTGTATATTCAGTACACCCCCGAAGGTCGCCTCCGCTGCTCCGATCACAGAAATTCGGCGACGAGGGTTGTACACGTACCGCGACAAAAAAAAACCTAAAGAAACGAGAAGAAAAAGGGAAAAAAGCGAGTTCTTTGTGAAGCTTTTTTTAAGGGTGCGTCGGTTTTTACCCCCTTAGGGATTAGGGGTGGAGGGCTCGAGGAGGGACACGAGTCCAAGGACTGCAAAATGAATTAGTGTTTGGAGAGCAAAGAGGAAAAAAAAGTCTCATCCCCCTGAAATGAAATATTTTCGCACCAGGTGTAATTAGCTGTAGGGCTAGGGGATGATTTCGCGGAATACGTGAGAAAAGGAGCAAAAACCAAGGCTCGAAAAACTCCCAGCAGGTTTATCAACTGGGGATGTGAATTCTAGGGGAGGAAAAAATTGGATGAGAATTAGGGGTGAGTTTTTTCAAATGAATTCCACCCCTAGACGGAATTTGCATCTACGTCGCCCCGACTCTTCCCCCAAAAGGGTAAATTCTTTTTTCACCGATATTTTGCTGAACCTCAAAAAAAAAATTCTAGGGCCCTCTAAAAATAATAATTTTTTTTTTTAATCTTAAAAAATTGTTTTTGCCGTTAACACTTTTTTCTTTTTGATGATCCATTTTACCCCTGTTGCATCCCCCTTAAAACGAATGAATACACAAAATTCATCATAATTTGAAGAAAAACAAAAATTTTCTCGATGGGCCAGGGTAATTGTTAATGAAAACCAGATCTCCACCCCTTCCCCTACTTGAGAGAATATTAAGGGTGGTTCCCCATTTGCGATAAAAGTGTTTTCCTCCGCAAAAGAAAAATAAAAATGGCGAGAACGTCCTATCGTTTGAGGTTAGGATCAAGCTTTTTTACTCAGTAAGGGTGGACTGACCGAGTGAGGGTGCGAAAAAAGGTTTACTTTTTTTTTAAATATTAACGAACGACGTCATTCGCCGCCGCTTAAGTATTGTGGCGGACGTTAAATGGAATATTGCGAGACGAGAGTAATGGCCAGGCTATAAAAATGTGTATTGAAAGAGAAAGAAAACAAAGGTAAACTACTCGAGACATTCACCGTAGAATCACCGTGATAACTATGAATAAAATGCGTCTGGAAAAAAATGCAATAATGTGTCGTGGAACGGTATTAAATAACGCAAGCGTCGCATACTCGACAAAATGGAGGCTTCAGAATGCACAAAATGGCGTCCAAAAATGCACAAAATGTCGTTTCTAAAAGTATAAAGTGTTCATAACTCAATGAATTTAATTTTAGAATATACAAAACAAAGTCTTCAGAAGACAGGAAAATGGTGTCCTAAAATTCGCAAAATAGCGTTTTTAAAAATGTAAAGTGTACATAACTCACTGAATTAAATTTTAGAATATACAAAACAAAGTCTTCAGATGCACAAAATAGCGTTCTAAAATGCACAAAATGCAGTCTTCAGAAGACACAAAATGAAGTCTTCGAAAGCCACAAAATTGAGTCCTAAAATTCTAAAATGGCGTTCTTAAAAGTATAAAGTTTTCAAAAATCACGAAATTAAATTTTAGAATATACAAAACAAAGTCTTCACATGCATAAAGTGGCGTTCTAAAATGCACAAAATACAGTCTTCAGAAAACACAAAATGGCGTCCTAAAATCGCATAATGGCGTCCTAAAATTCATAAAATGAAGTCTTCAGGAGATACAAAATGGCGCCCTAAAATGCGCATAATGGCGTCCTAAAATTCGCAAAAGAGCGTTTCTAAAAGTATGAAGTGTTCAGAACACACTGAATGAAATTTTATAATATACAAAACAGTCTTCAGATGCATAAAGTCGCCTTCTAAAATGCACAAAGTGAAGTCTTCAGAAGACACAAAAAGGCGTTCTAAAATGCGCATAATGGCCTCCTAAATTGCACAAAATGGGGTTCTAAAATACACAAAAGGAAGTCTTCAGAAGACGCAAAATGGCGTCCTAAAATTCGCAAAATGGCGTTCCTAAAATTATAAAGTGTTCATAACTTACTAAATTAAATTTTCGAATATACAAAACAACGTCTTCGGATGCACATAATAGCGTTCTAAAATGCACAAAAAGAAGTCTTCAGAAGACACAAAATGGCGTCCTCAAAAGCTCATAAGGGCATCCTAAAATACCCAAAACGGGGTTCTAAAATACAAAAAATGGAGTCCTAAGATGCACAAAATGGAGTCCTCAAATGCACAAAATGGCGTCCTGAAAATACACAAAATGGCGTCTTAAAAATTCAAATACCGAACGAATACGCCATGAATCCCTGAACGAGCTTCAATCGTTCTTAAATTGTAGTTGAAAAATTGAAAAAAAAAAAATCTGCTCTGTCAGGGATATAGTGTCTGATGGGAAAACCTCCGTACGAGCGCACGTGCGGACATTATACGCAGTTCCTTTGCGAAATATTTCGCGCACAATGCGCACGTATAGCGGAGAAGCACGGTACTAAGCCCGTTGTGGTCTGAGGGAGGAAGCTTTCACGCTCGTAAACGACAGAGTCGACGGCAAATAAACTCTAATCTCGCGATCTGCGGTTAAATCCGAGCACAAAGGGGGGTGCGCAATATCGAGCGGTGAATGTTGTGGAAAAAGGCTCATGTGTGGAATAATTTTTTTTTTTTTTTTTTTTTCAAAGCACCGGAAAAAGTGTCTCGTATATTAGAAGCGACGACTAGAGGCGCTGGGCGACGATTTTTCGAGGCATCCCTGCGTGCCTTATCGCTCATGCGGGACGTGAAATTTTCTTTTTTCGCTTTTCCTCTTACCTAACCTCTCTTTACCACCCCGTGTGTGTATATCCATAATATCGCGCTTGGAATATTATGTATGCAAACAGAATGAGATTATACTTTGCGAGAGACCGGCGTGTGCGTGTGTGTGTGTGTGTGTGTGTGTGTGTGTGTGTGTGTGTGTGTGTGTGTGTGTGTGTGCGCGCGCGTGTGTGTGTGTGCGCGCGTGTGTGTGTGTGTGTGTGTGTGTGTGTGTGTGTGTGTGTGTGTGCGCGCGTGTGTGTGTGTGTGTGTGTGTTCCCAGAGGCACGTGCTTCCAATTTTTTCGCAATTTTCTGGAAAATGCCATTTTCCCGTCAACCCCGCGAAAAATATGTAGTAATATATTTGCAAATTTGAACGAACCCGATGACGTCCTCAATGTTTTTCTTTTTTCCTCTCTTTTTCTTCTCTCTCTCTCTCTCTCTCTCTCTCTCTCTCTCTCTCTCTCTCTCTCTCTCTCTTGAATAATTCAACGTTCTTTATTTTCACGAGTGACTTCATTGTCGGAATTTATGAGAATGTAAAAAAAAAATTGAAGGAAGAAGAAAACCAAAGAGATTTCACGTTTTTTTACGAAGATATATTTTCTCTTGAATACCAAAATTTTCACGTAAGCGTCTAAAATGATCCCCATGGGTAAAATGATCCCTACCGATTTTATTGATCCTACTTTAAGAATGCTTTGCCTAGCCAAAAATTTTATCTCATTGAAATTTCCGTACTTCGTGATACAATAAAAATCTGAAAAAATTTAGCAACATTTGGCATGCCATGAACAACAATTATCAATAATAATATTGACCAAAAGTTATTACTAAATAGTTTAAGCAAATAATTATTCAACAATTTTTTACATACAACAAATACAAAATTGGCAATTTCTTGTTTGTATTTTATAATGTTGTTTATAATATTTCAAATTGGAGAGAAAATTCTGAAAAAATTCATGTGCTTTCAGAAAAGTTAACACGTTCGATTTGTTTAAGAAAAAAAAGAACTTACCGAAAAATTGTTGAATAATTGTTCGTTTGAACAATTTATTAATAAATTTTGCGCAATATTATTATTGATAATTGTTGTTTATGACATGCCAATGAGGATATCCAATCGAAAATCGAACAAAATCAAAATTCTGAAGGCTGATCCGAGGTGAGTGCATTTTGCACATTCAAAATGGTTATTTTTTCGTTGTTTTTATTATTTGGCTGATTTGTGTATAAAATGATCCCCGGATCATTTTACCCCAATGAATTTCAATTTATAGATTTTGTTGTAGGTTTACATGTGAATGTTGTAGTACTTAAGTCTAAGACTATTTTTTTATAGTAAAATGAAAGAGAAATACGCTAAATCATGTAATTTCAACACTAAGCACTTGGGGATCGTTTTACCCCATGAGGATCATTTTACCTCGTGGGGGATCATTTTACCCCACATGATGCGATTGTTTTGTCCATGATCATGTAAAAAATGATCCTTTTGTAGGAGTTTTGTGAAAGAAAAAATATTGAAAAAAAATTGAAAGTTAAAATGTTTATTAGTAACACAAATGTATTTGTTCAATAACTACAATTTCAATAAATATTGATGCAAAAAATTATAACTTGATTCTTCTCATTGAACAAGCATTTTTCTTCCCTTAAGGGGACGATTTTGGACATCTTTCCCTTATTTTGGGTCTTTTGGGCGAGAAAAAATTGTTTTTGTTAACTAAATATGTTTTTATACGAATTTCATATTCAATTCGCAAGATTCAAGAGATCAAAATCGATTTACCGGTAGAGAGGATCGTACGAACGTTTATCAACACTCAACTCGTTATATTCCCCCTCATCGTCACGGCAAATTCACGTCTATCGTTACGCATATATACATATATATTAGGGTGGGTCAAATAAAATGACAAATGTTTTTTTCCTCGACACAATGAAAAATGTATTGTTTGGCGTCTCAAAAAAACCCTCTGCAAGTATCAGCCCTTCATATTTAAATTAAGAGGTCCCTCATCGCAAATTTTTATTTCCCATTTAAATAACATAATTTTTTTTTTTCAACTTTGGAATATTATTAGACTCTAACCGTTGAGGTTAGGAGAGTTTTTTCAGCACATTTTTGTAGAACATTTGATGTTCTACAAAAAAACTTTCTTGTGTCTAATCGATAATTAGTGATTATTATCACCGATTATTTTTTGAACGGTTAGTTTTATCGATTAAACACAAGAGACCTTTTTTGTAGAGCATCAAATGTTCTACAAAAAAGTACTAAAAAAACTCCCCTAACCTTAACGGTTAAAGTCTAATGAAATTCCAAAGTTAAAAAAAGGTCCTATGTTATTTAAATGGGAAATAAAAATTTGCGTTGAGGGACCTCTTCATTTAAATATGAAGGGCTAATACTTGCAGAGGGTTTTTTTGAGATGCCAAACAATACATTTTTCATTATGTCGAGGGAAAAAAAAATTAGTCATTTTATTTGACCCACCCTAATATATATACTGTATATAAGAGCGAAGCTCCAAGCTTGCTGTGAGAGCGTTGTCAGAAAGGAAACGTCATCAGAGTGAACCCTCTCGATTCTATATATACAGATTACATATATATATATATATAAGCTACACTACATGTAATAGGGTGGTTAAGAAAAAAGGTTATGCTTTAGATTGCGCTTCTCACCAATATTTTTGTAGCTTTTTGTAGCTGGACAATTTTTTTTTATTCCAACTAAAAATGTTCGAAAACGACCATTTTCGATATCACGAAAGTTTTTGATGCTTTGAAAATTTATAAAAAAATAAAAATTTCTTACTCTTAACCCTGTATGATTTTTTTGAGATATAGAGAATTTACGACATAAATTGCAAAAAAAAATGGAAAGAAAAATGCATTATTCAAAATTGAAATAATAATTAAATAAAATAATCGAATAATTGAATAATTGAATAAAATAATTGAATAATTGCAAATTGCAAATTTTTGGGAAAACGTATAAAGGAAAAGATATACAAACATTTTTGCGAGAAGAGCGATCGAAAAAAAAAAGGTGTTGGTTTAACCACCCTAATATTTACTCATCGTATGACACGAAGGGGAAATAAACGCCTCAACCTAGATTACTTTATTGCGATGCATAGGTTTTCAGAGATGGCGTCATTACATCCGTATCACGTGACACGATGGCAGCACATTTACCAGAACGCGATGACAACAAGATAAACCGGCGATTACTCGTGTTACACATGTAACAGTAGATAAAGCATCCTAAAAATTTCAGGATCTTTCAAGATCAGTAAATGGTACTATACAAAAAAAAAATTGAACAAAAAATTTAATGTCGATCGTGTATGTGCAGGATTTCAAAAAATTCAAAATTCTCCAAATTCATCATTTTTCAAAATTTTTTTTTCGGAATTTTTTTTTTATAGCCCCAAGTATACTCTTTAAGACTAACCTAGAACAATTTTCTCGTAATTAAATTAATAAATTAATGTAATTTAATTAATGTAAGTAATGTAATTAATTAATTAATTTAATTTAATTGAAAAAAAAATGTTAATATATTGAATTTTGCATAACTTTCGAAAAAAAAAATTTCAATTTTTTTCCTTCGGTAGAACTTCGTTTTACGATGAAAGAAAACCTCCGACCAAATTTCATCGAAATTGAAAGGGGTCGATTTTACATGGAATGACCCAAATACTATAATCCCAAGTGCACAGAAATCCTCATCAGCCAAATATGACACTACTTTTCTCTCTGAAGGAAATCGAACGCACATTGAGGGAAAAATACAATTTTGATGTTGCGAGAGACGAGAAGATAAAATGCATTTCGCAAACCGACTGAATTCATGATTGTATGGGGTGGTTCGTGCTGTTGGGAAATTGATGCTGCGAATCCACGAGAGGGAGAGTTAAGAAGAGAAGAAATCAAGAGAAAATGGTCCTTGGATAAGAGGGAGAAAAAAAAAAAAAAAAAAAAAAAAAAAAGTTAACCGGAAGTAGTCTCGCGAACAAGCCATTTTCCCGGCTAGCGAAACGACATCCGCGTGCAATTTTCTACCTCGTTCGTGAGAGGGTGGATCTCATTCATTGGACGAGAAATGACGTGTACAAGCTTGTGTAAGTCCCAACGTGGATGGAATAAGAAATCTCCTTTCCGGGAGCGCGAACGACGCCGCATATATATGGGGCATTCCACGTAGAATCACGCGATCATCGGCCTGATCCTCTCGGATTTTGATGTCCAATTAATCGTGGGTCTCGTTTGGCCCAAAATATGACCTCAAGATTTTAGAAATTTTTATTTCATTCTTAAGGGGTCACCCTAGCCAAAAAATAATTAAATTGAGGAGAAACACAGAGAGGGGCCTTTTTCAAATTAATGATATTTTTTTCACAGAAACTAGGGCCCAAAACAGATATTTTCAATAATGGGCCTAAAATAATTACTATCTTTTTTTTTTTAATTTTTTAATTGCGTTTGAATCATCCGTTTTATTTCGGGTCGACGAGGTTAATAAATTTTCGAAAAATGTTGTCGTTTCACTCTTAAGCCAAGAAAAAACAATCAAGCTTCACTGGAAAAATATTTTTATTGTTATTCTCGGTACAAGAAACAATCAAAATAAGAAATTATTTTAAAAAATTTGAAATACAAAAAAAATAGTAATTACTTTTGGCCCATTATCGAACTGTGACGAAAATGTCTGTTTTGGGCCCTAGTTTCGGTGAAAAAAATTTGAAAAAGGGCCCTTTTTATGTTTTCCCTCAATTTAATTATTTTTTTGGCTCGGGCGACCCCTTAAAAATGAAATAAAAATTTCTAAAAATTTGAGGTCATAGTTTGGGCCAAACGAAACGGAATGGCCCATGGAATCGAAGAGAAAATATTATACATTTTTCTAAATATATTTTTATGTTTTTAATTTTATAAATATATTTTTAGAGATTTTTTTGAAAAAAATCAACATTTTCGGGCGATTTGAAAAACCTTTTTTTATTCCACTTTTGGATTGGAAAATTGGAATATTTTTCCATAACAGAGAAAGAGATAAATCGGTTTTTGGATTTTTGAAATTTATATATATATATATAATTTATTTATATATTATTAGAAGAGTCAAAAACTATCGAGTACAAAATACAAGAGAAGCAACTGAAAATCAATTTTTTTTTTTGAAGCGAACTTGAAAGTCAAATTTGGAAGGATTCTTATGGAATTCAATTTTGAAAAATCACTTCAAATTATTGTAAAAAAATCGTTTCTCTGATCGCGCGAGAAAACGCAACGTAATAAAAAAAGAACAATAAAAATTCTCATTTCAACTTTTACGATTATTCCATCGTTTTTATTTCCTATATATGAGGTATTCCCGCTCGATGGGACCCTCTTTTAGGCCGACCTCTTTCGATTTTTTTGAAACTCGAGTATGTTTTAGTGTTGCCTGAAAGTATATTGTACACCAATTTTCAGATCTCTAACTTTGATACTCTTTGGAATACACCAAAAGTTGTATTTCAAACTTTTTGCGTATTCAGCGTTTTTCGCGTTCAGCGTTTTCACGGCGCGAAATAAAATCGAAAAAATTCTTTGACAATAGCTTTCGATCGGAAATTTTCTGCGCTTTTCGAAAAAAATATCAGCAATTCCGAAAAAAAACGAATTCATTTGAATTTCGGCCAAAAACCGAAAAAATTGATTTACAAAAAATGGGCATAATTTAATTCGGCGGGACAATTTTTTTCATGTTTTTTATATATCTGAGAAGTCACGATATAAATTTCAAGTTGATACTCACATCCGTTTACTAATGCCAAGTCCTTTAGTAGGATAAAAATTCTTAAATACCGTATTTTTCGTATTCAACAGTTCCCTGATGTATCATAAAGCGTTTTTTTAACGAATTTTGAATTTAGTAAGTTTATTGAATTAATTAAATTAAATTTATTAAATAATCAAATTTATTCAAATTATTAAATTAAATTTATTAAATCAAATTTATCAAATTTTGAATCAAATAAATTTATAAAATCAAGTAAATGGATACGAGTTCCAACTTGAAATTTATATCTTGACTTCTCAGATATATACAAAATATGAAAAAAAATTTCCCGCCGAATTAAATTATGCCCTTTTTTTGTAAATCAATTTTTTCGGTTTTTGGCCGAAATTCAAATGAATTCGTTTTTTTTCGGAATTGCTGATATTTTTTTCGAAAAGCGCAGGAAATTTGCGATCGAAAGCTATTGTCAAAGAATTTTTTCGATTTTATTTCGCGCCGTGAAAACGCTGAACGCGAAAAACGCTGAAAACGCAAAAAGTTTGAAATATAACTTTTGGTGTATTCCAAAGAGTATTATAGTTAGAGATCTGAAAATTGGTGTACAATATACTTTCAGGCAACACTAAAACATACTTGAGTTTCAAGAAAATCGAAAGAGGTCGGCCTAAAAGTGGGTCCCGTTGAGCGGGAATACCTCATATATATAGAGGGCTTCAATCGACGATTTTATTAACGATCGAGCGTGATATTTTTCTCTATCGTTTATTTTTGTTTCTATTACGTATCGCTGATATCTTTGTTTGTTCTTGCAGTTAAGGGGTAACATCAGTCTAGGATTTTTGAAAAATCGATTTTTTTAGCTGAAACAAAACTTTAGGGTCATAAAAATAATATCCAGTCGGTCCGATAGTGAAAAAATTCAAACGGTTCAATTCTCGATTTTCAGTCACACAACCCAACTTTTTTTTTTATAAACAATTTACTGCTTTTTTTTTTGGCCAAATTTTTTTTCAAAACTGCGCCATTCCTTCAAAATTTGACGTTTTTAAAAATCCCCATTACTATTTAAAAAATAGGATATGGGTCATTCCATGACAAATAGACCAAGAGTTGAAATCGATCCCTTTCAATTTCAATGAAATTTGGTCAGAAGTTTTCGTTTTTAATAAAACGAAGTTCTACCAAAGGAAAAAAATTAAATTTTTTTTTTTCAGAAGTTATAAAAAATTTAAAATTTCACATTTTTTCAAATCTTTAAGTTCATTTTTCAAATATCTCGAAAACTATTATAGTTACGAAAAATCGTTCTAAATTCGTTTTGAAGAGTATACTTAGGGCTACGAAAAAAAAAATATTCCGAAAAGTTTTTTTGAAAAATGATGAATTTGGAGAATTTTGAATTTTCAAAAGTCGTGAAAATCCAAGTTCCATATTTTATTTTTGGTTCAATTTTTTTTATATAACACCTTGTACTGATCTTAAAAGATCCTGAAATTTTCAGTATGGTGTGTTTTTGTTTCGAAAATATAAATTTTTGAATTTTGGTAAAATTTTTTTTTCTTAATTTTCATTAATTGAAATTTTTACTGCTCAAAATTACTGAACTACATGATTGCTCAACTCTACTTAACTTAGAAGAAAAACAAAAAAAAAAATTTTCCACCAAAATTCAAAATTTTTTATTTTTGAAACAAAAACACACTATCCTGAAAATTTCAGGATCTTTCAAGATCAATACCAGGTATTATATAAAAAAAATTGAACCAAAAATAACATATGGAACTTGGATTTTCACGATTTTTGAAAATACAAAATTCTCCAAATTCATCGTTTATAAAAAAAAAAATTGCAAATTTTTGCAGCTTTTCTAAAATTCTTTTTTCTCAAATTTTAGAAAGCTTTTCTAAAAGCCCTTTTGGCGAAATTTTAGAAAGCTTTTCTAAAATCCTTTTTTCGTCAAATTTTAGAAAGCTTTTCTAAAAGCCCTTTTGGCAAAATTTTAGATGGCTTTTCTAAAAGCCTTTTTGGCCAAATTTTAGAAAGCTTTTCTAAAAGCTTCTTTGGCCAAATTTTAGAAAGCTTTTCTAAAGGCCTTTTCGGCCAAATTTTAGAAAGTTTTTCTAAAGGCCTTTTTTTTTGCAAAATTTTAGAAACCTTTTCTAAAAGCCTTTGAAAATTTTATTTATTATTCAAAAATCATGTATAACTGCAACTTTATTAACGATCTGAAATAAATGGAACGATAGTTCGATAAACTTTGTAAATGCGTTGAACTTAAAACGTGAAAAAAGTGTTTTTATCATCTCAATAATTTCCCCCTTTTTATCGCCATTAGTGAATTTTTTTTTCTCTCTTTTTCTCTCACGGCTCTTAATCATCGTTCTAATTAACTGACGAAGATAATTCGATCGATTTCGCGTGAACGACATTAATTATACCGAGGATAATCTTTTAATAGATGCCGCGGAGTGTTTTTTCTCTGCTACTTTTTTTAAAAACTTTTTTTCCTCCTTTTTTTCCTCTATTCTCGATGCAACGATAAAAGCGATCATTTTTTTAATTTATTTTTAAAAAAAAGTCTTTTTGTAGTGTAATGATTGTTTGATGATAATGTTCAAATATCCAAAAAAAACTGTAAAAGTTTCAAAAGCAAAATTATTATTATTATTAAATAATTATAATAATAATAATTATTATTATTGTTAAAATCGGTACTAAAATTGAAAAATCGTTTCTATAAATTTTTATTCATCGATCGACAATAACCAATCAATTTTTAAAAAATTTCAGCAGTTTTTCAAAATATTATAATTTTTTGATAATTAATTGTCCACAGAGAATCTTGTGGACTAAAAAGTGAGCCAAAAATCATTGAAATAGGACAAACAATTCGAATATAAGAAAAAAAACTGAAGAAAAATACAATTTACCCGAAATTTGACGTAAAACAGCTGATACGATGAATAATTGACATAAAACAGCTGTTCGCAGCCCTCCTCGAGACTAAATTATTATTTTTCATAAATAAATATAATGACCTCATAAAACATAATTTTTTTTTTCATCAATTGGCAATTTGTTATTTTTAATGCGAAATATTATAAATTAATAAGCTTGTAAAAATAACGAATTCGAAAATTTAGCACCAGTTCAAATATTTTCGGCTCAAAATTAAATAACATGACAAAAAAAAACATAATATGTTTAGAAATTAAAAATAATTCAATTTAATTAATTAATAATTAATAATTAATAATTAATAATTAATAAATTTAATTTGATAAAAAAGAATTGGAATTTGCAATTTCTTTTCCCCCTCCATTTGCCATTTCCAACGCCCCGACGTTAAAGTTCCGAATTTTCCGCGATACGTTATTTATCGATCGAGAACAGCTGTTATTCCCTCTCTGACAGTTTTCACAGGCGCCCAGACGAAAGTCACCTGTCCGTTCTCCGGGGTCGGCCTTTCCACTCGAAATTGGATCATCGATCGTGCCACACCAAGATAAAAAAGAAGAATAGAGAAAGAAAAAAAAGCTCTCTGACAGCGCGAAGATTCTCAATTTTGGGCCTATAAATGTATATTCCACCGCATAAAAGCTCGAAACGAAGGAGAAAAAAAAATCAGTTTCCGTCGGTAAAACAGGAAAGAGAGTTATTCTGGTCCAGAGACATACATTTTGAGCGTTTTAAAAATATTTTTACCATTTTTTTTAATGTTTGACATTAAAAAAAAAAAATGTGCGGAAAAAAATGAAAATTAAATAAGTGTCATTACGTTCAATAACTTTGTCAATTTTTAATATTTTTCAATTGAAATTTGTATGAATATAGTTGAATATATACTTGATAAATTGCTTTTTATCTGATTTTCAAATAATACTTACAAAAAAAAAATTCCCGACAATTGGCTATTTTTAGTCACAGTGGCGTTCCCCCTTAAGAATTTAGAATTTTAAATGCACGAGCAGAACTCGAATCTCACTAAAAATGAATTTCAAAAATCTATTTTCGTTGCATTGGACCGATGCAAACTTCAAAATCGTATATTGGAAATAAATAACATATAAACAAATAATTATTGGAATAAATTATTGGAATTTAAAGGTCTAAACTTTAAGAATGTGCAAAAAAAATTAATTTTTTCAAAATTCTAGACCCGAATACCCCTTAATCTCAAGAAGAAAGGAGAAAAAATGGCCAATTCCTGTAAATATGGAAAAAAGTAGCTCGGTCGGTAAAGTCGGAATCTGCAGTTCCAAATTCCGGAGCGCGAGAAAAAAATCTCGTTCGTGCAAAAATGCGCGGGATACTCGTTTTTTTTTCTTATTCAACAAACCGCGACGATGGGTTAAATGTCAAAAGTGTCCGATGGCGGTGAGATAATATTCACCGGACTGGAATCGCGATAAAAATCAATCATACGCCGCCCAAAGTCGTAAACTAAACGTCTTGTAAAATCGTGCAATTAATCCGAACGTACGGGCGAGACGATGTTTGATGACAGAAGAAAAAAAAACATCAATAAGCAATGTTCCTGCCAACGTGACCTTCGACCATCGAAAAAAACGAATTTCAAGGTCACGGGGTCATCAGAAAACGTGAAAAAAATCTAGTCACTCGTGAGATTTCCAAGAGCAAAAAAAAACAATTTTCCCATCAAAGAGATTCGCTCCCAAACGTGATAAACGAAAAATAATGTTCTACGTGACTATTTTTCAAGCGTGACACTATTTTAACGCTCGAGATAACTCGCGAAATTGTATTTTTACTATTTCCAACGTTCCCTATCAAAAATCGAATTATTATGATTATTTCCGTGCGAATGGGCGACAATTATTTTTCGTATTTGTTTTTTTCGCCTTTTGCCCGAGAATTGTCGGTACAAACGAAGAAAATGGTGAAAAGATAGAAAAAAGAAAAATTCGAGTAAATTGGCATTTAAAAAAAATAACTCACATTTTTCCGTGGTCCGCCATCGATGATTTTTCCGAAATCCTTGTTTTCCCTCTCTCTCTCTCTCCTTCGTTGCGCCAAGATTTCGCCTCCTTCTCACCTCGTTCCGCGTTTCGCCGCAGAGATGGATCTCTCCTCTCTCTCGCTCTCTCCGCTGCACTCCCGAGAACACAACACACGCGACCTTTCCAGAAAAAAAACGAAAAAAACCGCGCGACAAATTCAGCGATTTTAATGCGACGAGAAAAACGTGTCACGATCGTCGAAACGATGGAATGAGTGAAATTTCGCGATTATGGGCCGTACGATGCGTAAACAGCGTCATATGTAGAGGGGGGATAAAAATTGAGCAGCCGGCGAGGAAACAAACATGGACGCGGCACACACTCAACGCACGAGCACGCGCGCGCTACTGGAGCGCTCCCGAGCAGGGAGCGGCGGGCGGGGGAAGGAGAGCCGCGTGCGCGCGCCAATTATTCCATTCTTCGCGATTTTTTTTTACCGTCTCGTTTGCTGTTATGAATACACACGCGAGGATTGCGACAGAATCGATCTTCTATTATCTTGACTCGGAAAAACTTTCCCTCGGCACGAAGGATCGTTGTTTTTCGTCGTTCTAAACCCACAATTTAGATCCCTTTGAATTTTCAAGCTGCTCGATTTGCGACACGAAGACGAAAAGAAAACACTGCAGCGGCGAAAACCACGCAAGCAACTGTCATTGATTCTTTCTCACATGTCCTCTCTCTCGCGCGCAAGAATTTGACTGACGAGTGGCGCCATCTAGCGGTGAAATGGATGAGCTAGCGATTTGAAAAAAAAAACAAGTCCGCATCGCGTAAAATTTCAGCGCTGGTTGCAAAAATGAGTTTTTTTTTCTGGTTTTTCAACGATCAGCGAAACAACTCACGTTTCCTTGATTCTTCGTGCATGACTTGCTGAATGCATTGTAATATTGATGAAGAAAATTCGCGTGTGGATATTCCGAGCAAAACGCGATGTTTTTGATATTTTTATGAATTACGGGCGATAGAACGATTCCTGGTGTTTAACCTTTCAAAAATCTCGGTTGGTATGTATAAGAGTTTGTTCTAATTCGGTACTTACAAATAAACGAGAGGAAAGGAAAATACGGATATAAAAATGACACTTTCACCGCGCCACGCGCTTCGCGAACACAGCGACGCCGCTCGTGCGCAGCGGCCATCTTGGTATAGTACGCGAAAATGACGATAGAGGGCAGGCGGTGAAGGCGGCAAATTTGAAAGTGCCGCTGAAATGTAATGAATTCTCGCACGTTTGTTTATTGTTACCAATTATTTCGTTACACTTCGTTAAGCAAAAGCTCTGATATATATATGTATATATAATTTATTATAATAAAACGATGATTTGAAAAGCTAGTGTCGAAACGATCAAATTTTTATTAATCTATCGGTTTTTATTTTCTTTCTTCATCGCCTTTTCGCTCCTCGTTTCTTCTACTCCACTTTCTGTACAATTTTTTCGCGACTACAACGCTCGATGAATATACGTAGAATTGCCAATTTCGTATTAATTCTGCTTCGGTTTCGCCTCGTCCGTTGACGTTTTGTTCTGAAAAATCGAAAATTTGAAATTCTCGTTATTGAAGAAATAAAAAAGGTTAGATCAATGATACTCCTATCCAGGGTTGCAAATAACGCATTATTTTTTTTAAATGCATTTACGTTTTCAATAACCATTAACTATTATTGATTAATTGAAATAATTTTCATTAACCATTAACTCTTGTTGATAATTGAAAATAACATACATTAATGGTTAATGAAAAATAATTCCCAATGACCATTAACATTTAATGATCAATGGAAATTATTTCCATTAGCCATTAAAAAAGTAATGATTAATGCATTACTTTTTCATTAAAAACTTCGCAACCCTGCTTCTATCTATCCAGGGTTGCAAATAATGCATTACTTTTTTTAATGCATTTGCATTTTCATGAACCATTAAATGGTTAATGGTTAATGGAAATAATTTTCATTAACCATTAAAATTTAATGGTTCATGGAAATTGTTTTCATTAACCATTAAAATAAATAAACTTTGATTGCAATATTTGGGAATGGAAAAATATAGATGAATAAATTATTGCAGTTTTGCATTACATTTTAGTGACTTAGAATTTTAGAATTATAATATAGATGCTTTTTAGAATTTAAGGTGAAAATCTAAGTCCTAAGTCAATAAAATGTATTGCAAAATTGCAATAATTAATTCATCTATATTTTTCCATTCCCAAAATTGCAATCAAAGTTTTGTCCATTACACATTACATTGCAATGGGTAATGGAATTTTTTTCTATTACACACTACATTGTAATGTGGAGGGTTGCAAATAATGCATTACTTTTTTTAATGCCATTGCATTTTCATTAACCATTAAATTTTAACGGTTAATGAAAATAATTTTAATGCCCAATTAAAATAATTTCCATTAACCATTAAATGTTAATGGTTAATGGAAATTAATTTCATTAGCCATTAAAAAAGTAATGGTTAATGCATTACTTTTTCATTAAAAATTTCGCAACCCTGTATCTATCTAATTACCTCTTTACTATCCGTCAGAGCATCGGTCGCTTTGTTGAGCAATGAGCCAACGGCCGAAGAGAGACTACCAGCAAGTTCGACGAATTCCGAGGTGGAAGTAGGTAACGACATTGTCGGCATTTCCGGCCACTTTAATTCCAGCTGATTAGCGTCGCCGGGTTTCACTGTAAATACCCTGTTTTACACGAGAATATGTCGAAACTCTTTTTTTTTCAGTTCAATTCAAATGAGACCAGGAGGAGATGGCGCTGGGAATTTATGTAGCGGGTTTGCTTTTTGCGATAGCACAAATTACAATGATCTAGAACTTTGGCTCTGGCGGCTTCTCCAATTCTTCGTCTCGACAGGGACTTTCTGGATGAAGTGAGGTCAAGAGTCGGGGAAAAATGAATGACTTTGTGGATAAGAGAGGAGAGAGGTTACTATCACTTACCGCCGTAAACGAAATTGTAACCGATGTTGGCGTAATGTTTAACCAGGGTGAAACTATCCCTCGCTTGCTTGGGATAACATACAGCTGCAACGGAAAGTGCTCCGGTGCTCGTGTAAACTAATTTCTTGAATTTTCCACCCCTCAGACTAAATATCAAACCGGTCAAGCCGCCCAAGCCAACGGCTCCCAAACGTGGCATCGTGTTGCTCTCCTCGCGAAGATAGTCCATCATCACTGTCATTCAAACCTAGCGTTAGATATTTCAGAGCTCAAAATAAACGTCAGGAATTTTATAGAAATCTCAATATTTTTAGGCATAAAAATAATTGAAATACTCTTCCGGATGTAAAACTGAGATGGAAAAAAAAAGACGAGCAAAAAGACGTCTGCAAAATCGGTTGAATAACGGTTATGAATGTTCGCTTGATTTCTTTCTAGCATTTTGGTTTCAGATTCATTCCACAAAAAAATTTGCTATGAGAGCCATTAATATTTGTCAATGAAAATATAAATTTCTTACGTAAACTGTGTTCGTATCCTGTGCTGACTTTGTTGCTAAAGTTCTCTGTAATTGTGGAGTATTCCGACAGGAAACCCTGGATACCTTTGCGCACAGTGCCAAAACCTTCTTCCAGAAACGAAGGTTGACATTCGTCGGCGCTGAAGAAAAATGAACATTTCATATGACAGTCGCAAAATGAATCTCCAAGAATCTTTAACCCTCCGTGGTCAAAAGGGGTCCAAACGACCCCAGCGTAACTTTGAGCCAAAATTTCAATCTGTTTTTAGCCATTGTGTAATTTCTGTAAGAAATTTGTATTTATTTTTCTTTTTTTTTCTGTATTGAACACAGAGTTGTGAAAATAGTAATGTAAAAGTAATGCATTACCCATTACTTTGATCAATGTGTATTGAATAAGTTTTCTATTACAAATTACAAAAGTAATGTGCAATGAACGAATGTTCCATTACAAATGAAAATAGTAATGTGTAATGGATGCGTGTTCCATTACAAATAAAAAAAGTAATGTGTAATGAATGCATGTCCCATTACAAATAATACCCATTTTGTAAATTACAAGCTGTGTTATATGGTACAGATCAGAGTTGTAAAAATAGTAATGTAAAGGTATTCCATTATCCATTACTTTAAACAATGTGTATTGGATAAGTTTTTCGTTACAAATTACAAAAGTAACGTGTAATTAATGAATGTTCCATTACAAATAAAAATAGTAATGTGCAATGGATGCATGTTCCATTACAATTAATAAAAGTAATGTGTAAGGATGCGTGTGCCATTGCAGATAAAAATAATAACGTGTAATGAATAAGTGCTCCATTAAAAATTACTTTTTTTTCAATTGTAATTTGTAATAGAGCACTCATCCATTGCACATTACTTTTTTTTATTTGTACTGGCACATGCATCCATTACACATTACTTTTTTTATTTGTAACGGAACACGCGTTCATTACACATTACTCTTGTATTTTGTAATTATACATTTGTCCATTTTACATTATACAGTAATGCATTATCAAAATAATGCATTATTTACAACTCTCGTTGAACATCAACATACAAGGTAAGTACCATATTGAAAATCGAGTTTTTTTTTTTATAAATTATTAAAATTTACTCCGAAACTCCAAAAATGAAAATTTCGAAATTTTTACGGCTTTTGGAGTATTTAAATATTTCTCGAATAAGAGTTCGTTTCTCTAAGGACGCGATTTTCCATTTTTATATTCAAAACTTTGGTAATAAATGAAGTATTTTTGGTATTTATTGTATTTTTTCTACTCTGAAATAGAGTTCCTCCTTCAAATATCCAAATAAACATCTTTTTTGAAACGTCCACTGTGGAGCTATTTTTTTTCTCAAAAGTGCCATATCTCAAGAGTGTTATACAAAAAATTTATGAAAAAAAAATAAGATTGCAAAAAGTAATGATTTTTTTCGTAAAAAATGGTTTTTTTTTTCGCCTATTCACGCGTTCGTGATTTTTTTTCACAATCTTAAAAATTGAAAAAAAAAATTCCAGGTGAATTACATATTGAGGATGATTGAAAGTATCATCCTGAATTTTTTCAAGTCATTTTGAATAACACTCGGGACATGGCAACCGCTCAAAGATGACTGGGGTCACAATGACCCCATGTGACCACCGTATTACGATCAGAGTTGTGAAAATAGTAATGTAAAAACAACCGATTACTTTAAACAATGTGTATTGGATAAGTTGTCCATTACAAATTACAAAATTAACGTGTAATGAATGAATGTTCCATTACAAATGTAAATAGTAATGTGTAACGATTGCGTGTTCCATTACAAATAAAAAAAGTAATGTATAATGTACGCATGTTCCATTACGAATAATAAAAGTAATGTATAGTGGATGCATGTGCCATTACAGATTTAAAAAAATTACGCGTAATGAATGAGTGCTCCATTACATATTACTTTTTTTGGTAATGGAACACGCATTCATTACACGTTGCTTTTGTATTTTGTAATGGTACAGTTGTTCATTTCACACTATGCAGTGTAATGGGTAATGAATACAGTTATTATGATAATGCATTATTTACAACTTTGGTTACGATTAGAATGTGTGACCACGGACGGTTAATAGAGGAAAATTCACAAAATTTTAGGCTACTTGCGCTTTACCACGGCTTCGGCTTTGAGCATGGCTCCTCAGCCACGTAAATTGGCAATTCCGATGGTCTGACTAGAGTCCTCTCTTGCGTTTCGTTGCTGACCGCCGAAGGAGGATCTTTGGCGGAGGGCGCTGTTTTCAGCACCGGCACGGCGGCGCAAAGTCCGCAGGGCATCAGGAACTTCTTGAAAAGCTTTTATTCGTAACGAAAAATTTGTACGTCAACATTAGCTTACAAAGTTACGTCATTGGGCGTTTTTGTCATAACTTGTCAGCGAATTTTACGCACTGACAGAAAGAAAACAAAGGCCGTGGTGACGATTGAATTTTCATAGAATTTCGATCAGAACTGATAAAATTATTCAGCATAAGAAAACGATAAGCAATAAAAAGAACTATTCGTCGTTAATTGAGTAAAAATATTAACCGAAATGAGTCGTGCAGAGTGAATCGGAGTGAAAACGTAACATAACCTATAATACCTTCATTCCCTGCATTTTGCCGTGAGAAACTCGTCTCGTTTGAAATTCAAATGGTTTGAGAAATTATACAATATTAATGAATTTATTACGCGCGTTGTACGGCTTTTGAAAGTTTTGTTATTAAATCTCGAAACATATTCCAGCAGAAGTCGTGATTCGGAAAAGATAAAAAGTGCGAGGATTTGAATAGAGGAACGATAGTCGAATAGAACCGACGACTTCCGCCTTTACTCCCTCCGCCGCGCATTCAAACATGCCGTTTTTTCCGTTACAATAAAGACGAATGTAAATTAAAATTTTATACTTACGAAACGTGAAAATTTTATTTCACGGAACATCGAGCGCGAAGATTCAGATTTTCGTTGATTGTACACTTTCAAGAGATTATATCGCGCGTGTATACTTTATAACGAACATAAAAATTCAAAAATGTCCAACGTGACAGTTGGGCAAAACGGTTCAACGGTCTGCAAATGTTCTCTGTGTACGAACGCAATATTTCCAACGCCACGCTCGTCCGCTCAATTTTTCGGTAAATAGATGCAACTTACCTTAACCCCTGTTCTGCCAAATTCCACTAAAGTTCCAGGCTGATAATCGTCGCACTCGTCAACGGGCTTTCTGCAGGTCACGTCCTTACCGACCAAATTTCCGACAGTCAAATCGAGAATTTTGTGCACGATGTCGTTCATTATTGTATCGCATATATTGTATCAAAAATTTCTTATCCAGCGTTGCTTTTTTCGTATCAATAAATCGAGACGATTCTAATACTTGAAACTTGTATAAAACTATCCGATTAACTAATAATTTCAAAGTATTTGCCAAAAGAAAATTGTCACTGTCAACGCTTCGCAATATCGAGAGAGAACAATGATAGTTCGATCGGTGGCCACAGCAGCGCTGTGCTTGTTTTCCAGTTCAAATTGCCGCCGTTCCTTCCAGCGGCCATGTTTTTTCTAATTCAAAAAACAGAATAAAAGGAACGCCGGAACTTGAGAAAAAAATGCTTCTCGTGCCCGCAGGCGCAACTGGTGATTTCCGTAGTTGCTAATCCAAAATGTCAGACATCGACAAATGGATAGATATTGCAAAAGAGTGCAAATATCTACCTGAAAATGATCTCAAGGTAAAGTGCAATATGATTATACAGATAAACGTCAGATTCGTGTTCTTTGAGGAAACTTTATGACTGATTTATGGCTCGTTTGATCCTCGAATTCGAAGAATTTTCGTCATTTTGAGGTTATGCGTTCTCTCGCTTATCCTCAAGGACTCCCTATTAAACTCCCATTCGCAAGTATGTTGTATTCTTTTTTTGCTTGTCATTTTTCGTCAGAAACTCTGTGACATGGTTTGCGACTTGTTGCTGGAGGAGTCCAATATACAGCCGGTTTCGACTCCGGTAACGGTTTGCGGCGATATTCACGGTCAGGTGAGGAAATACGACCCAATATCCGACTCGATGCGATCCTTCTCTCATCGAGACGCAGCTGTATTTCGTTAAATTCATTCTTTTTCAGTTCTACGATCTTGAAGAATTATTTCGCAACGGCGGTCCGGTCCCGGATACCAATTATATATTCATGGGCGACTTTGTCGATCGAGGATACTATAGCTTAGAAACATTCACTCGTCTCTTGACCCTCAAGGCCAAATGGTCGGACAGGATAACGCTGTTACGAGGAAATCACGAATCGCGACAGATAACTCAAGTCTATGGTTTCTATGGTGAGAATTCAAATATTTAACAGACAAAAACAAAAATCAGCGTAGATGTTCGAAAACGTTTATCGATTTTTCAATCAAGGCAGTATTATGATCAGAGACTAATTCTTAAGCCTTTTCTGTAGTTACTAAAAATGCCATTCCGCCGGAAAGTAACGTAAACTAATGTAACAAGCGGAATTTTAAAAGGGAAGAATTCGGCTTCGTTTCCTGTATTTTTAATGATTTTACAATTTGTTTTTTGATTTGGACTATGGAAAACAACCGTTTTTCACCTCCCTCTCTTCAGGTGCACCCATCTTCTGAAGGACATTTTTTAAATACATTTTTACGATTGGATTCATAAAGGAGAAAGTTTGACCTTCAATTTCCTTTTTTTTTTTTAACTTTGAGTTACTCTGTTTTTTGTGAAAAAAGAGGAAATTCGAAAAATCCCGTTTAACACGAAAACTAAGAGAATTCATGAAAAACTTCAAGATAGCAAAAAGTTGCGTCTGTTTTTGTTGAGTTCAGAGGAATTTTTTCAAATTTTTTTTCCAACATTTTTTTTTCTCATTTTCTGGGTCGGAGCTCGGATCATTCAATTACCATAACTCGAGAACTATGGAATTGATAAAATTTCAAGAGGGGAAAATGCTTGGTTTCACCATTTCCAACACATTGGAATTTTTTTTCAATTTTTTCCCAAATTTTTTTTCCAGTTTGGACATGAGAAAAAAAAATGTTGGAAAAAAAATCGGAAAAAATTCCTCCGAACTCAAGGAAAACAGACGCAACTTTTTGCTATTTTGAAGTTTTTAATGAATTCTCTTTTTTTCGTGTTATACGGGATTTTTCAAATTTTCTCTTTTTTTCACAAAAAACAGACCAACTTTGGAAAAAAAACTGCTCAAAGTTTTTGAAAAAAGGAAATTGAAGCTCAAATTTTCCCCTTTATGAATCCCATCGTAAAAATGTATTAAAAAAATTTCCTTTGGAAGATTGGTACACCTGAAAAGAGGAAAAAAAATGGCGAAAAACAGTTGTTTTCAAAATAGAGTCCAAATCTAAAAACAAATTGTAAAAATCATTAAAAATACAGGAAATTAAATCGAATTCTTCCCCGTTTAAATTTTATTGGAAGATACACAGCTTTTATTCGTTTGAATATTTATTATGCAGAATTGTCATTGGTAAATATTCAGTTTTTATTTAAAAAAAAAAACTAAATATTTAATTGACTAATTGAAAAATGGGGTGCTTAATGATTTGGATAGACAGGAAAATTCTGAAATGTCAGGAAATTGTATATAACCATGAAAAATCAGTGCAAAATTGTATTTCACAATTTCTGATGACGATTTGAAAGGTTTTAAGGATTTTTCATATTCCAATAAGTTCAATTATAGTTCTAATAATTATATTTTCTCTTCCATTATTATTATTATTATTATTATTATTATTATTATTATTATTGTTGTTGTTGTTGTTGTTGTTGTTATTATTTCTTTATTAAAATATTGTATATTGTTTCTTTTTTCTCTCTGGAAATGCGTGATTCAATAATTACTTGGATACAATATTAATGAATTTAAAAAAAAATTGTTAGAAGATCCAGTTTTTTTTTGTTTTTGTTTTAAAATTTATTATGTAAAATTGTAACTGGTAAATATACAGTTTTTATTTTTAAAAACTGTAAATATTTAATTAAATAATGGAAAAATGGGGTTTTTAATGATTTGGATAGACAAGCAAATTCTGAAATTCGAGGAAATTATGTGCAACTATGAAAAATCGGTGCAAAATTGTAATTTCAAAATTTTTAATCACGAGTTTACTATTTGTATGTGCATTTGAATATTTGAGAGGTTGCAAGGACTTTTTATACTCCGATAAGTTCAATTATAGTTCAAATAATTATATTTTCTTTTCCAATATTATTATTATTTCTTTATTGCAATATTGTACATTGTTTCCTTTTCCTCTCTGGAAATGCGTGATGCAATAGTTACTTGGTTCTAATAGTAATTAATCTTTGATTAATTTTTTTTCTAGACGAATGTGAAATGAAGTACGGAAATGCCAATGCATGGAAGTATTGCTGCAGGGTCTTCGATCTACTTACAGTAGCTGCCGTATGTATTTATCTTGATCCAATTAAGAGGATACATAATTGGAGAGGCTGAAAAAAAGATTTTTGTTAAATTATTTGCAAAAAATAATTCGTGCATCTCTGTACTCACACTGTAAAAAATGTTATTAAATTTGATATAAAAAAGTATATGAAATTTCAATAACAAGTATACGAAATTGAAATTAATATACATAGTATTGGAAAATTAACAATTTCATCTTAAATGTAATATTTGTGTATTGAAATTAAAAGAGTAAACATTGAAAATTAATGTCCCGGTATATGAAAATGGGTGAAAATGTATATGAAATTTAATATACTGTATATGGGGCATTCCACGCCAAATAGACTACTTTGGATTTGGCGGAAACTTTTTTGTCTTCTTCTACCCTATCAAAAACATTTTTCAGAATTTTTTCAATTTTTTTTACTAAACTGATAAAAAGTTATACATTTTTCAAAAAAATTGGCTTTTTATTCTTCAAATAGTTATAACTTTTTCAAAATTTGACTTATCGGAACGTTTGTTTTTTCAAAACTTTCGTTTTTTAATGTACTTTTTGAAAGAAAATACAAAAAAATTATAGAAACCCATCTTCATTGTTTTTCGTCAGATTTTTGGCAAAAATCGAATATTTCTCGATGATTACCACTTTCAATTTTCGTTTTTATTTTTATTTTTCAAATTTAGAAGTTCTCTGAACACTCCAAAAAATTTGCAGAATGGTGTTATGAGAAATAAGACCAGTAGACATTTTTTTTTTTTTTTAATTTGAAAAAAAAAAATAGAAATCGAAAAAACACCACTCTGAAAAAATTTGAGGATTTTCAGAAAATGTCAAAGTTTGATATAATGAAAAGAAAAAAAAAATCAAAAATGGTAAACATCGAGAAGTTTTCGATTTTTTTCAAAAATCTGAAGAAAAACAATGAAGATGAGTTTCTATGATTTTCTTGTATGTTTTTTCAAAAAGTACATTAAAAAACGAAAATTTTGAAAGAAAAAACGTTCCGAAAAGTCAAATTTTGAAAAAGATATAGCCGTTTGAAAAATAAAAAGCCAATTTTTTTAACTTTTTATCGATTGGGTAAAAAAATTTGAAAAAAATCTGAAAAATGTTTTTAATCAGGTAGAAAATGATAAAAAAAAGTTTCAGCCAAATCGAAAGGGGTCGGGTTTTAAAGTGGTCGATTTGTCGTGGAATGCCCCATATGCATAAAAACTTCAGATTTTTTAATGAAATTCAATACAAAAATTTTGTACAGTGCAGAAATTCACATTTGATTTATCGAAGCTGAATTTACTTCGAGTGATCTCTTCCGTATATTCACTAAAATCTTTTTGGCCCCGATATTATTTCCTCGATCATTATAAATCGCAGAAAAGCTACTAAATTGTATTCCTTGATTGCAGTTAATCGATGAACAGGTTCTCTGCGTGCATGGCGGTCTATCGCCAGGAATTAGGACACTAGATCAAATTAGGACGATTGATAGAAATCGAGAAATTCCCCACAAAGGTGAAATTGCAAGAAACTCAATTTTCTCTGCTAGTTTCCAGTTTTCTCGCAACGAACGCTGATCGTTGTTTTGACGAATTTTCAGGTGCATTCTGCGATTTGTTGTGGTCTGATCCGGAGGATGTGGACTCATGGACCGTGAGTCCGCGAGGTGCGGGATGGTTGTTCGGAAGCAAAGTAACTCACAAATTCATGGAAATAAATGACCTCAAACTCATATGCAGAGCTCATCAATTAGTTCACGAAGGTGTGCAAAAGACTTTCAACTTTATCGTATTTGTTTCGTTAAAACCGTGAAGAATCTACGCAAACGACTTTTGCTAATTTTTTTAACCCTGATCAGGAAAAACCAGAAAAACCAGGAAATGTCAGAAAATTAAAAAAAACAGGTCGGAGAAAGGTTGAGGAATATTTTAATTGACAAAATGAAAATGAGTTGCGATGCGTACTAAAAAAAACTATGCTTCCTTTGTGAAATCAAATTTTAAGAAATAATTTTGACATGGGAAAAAATGAGAATTTTTTAATTCTCTAAATTCATCATTTTTGAAATTTTTTTTCGTAAGATTTTTGTTTTCGTAGCTCCGAGTATTTTTTTTAAGACGAACCCAGGATGATTTTTTCGTAACTATAATAGACTTCCAGATATTTAAAAAAAAAAATCTTGAAAAAATGAAAAAATTGTGAAATTTTGAAATTCGCATAACTTTCGAACAAATTTTTTTAAATTTTTTTCTTTTGGTAGAACTTCGTTTTATGATAAAAGAAAACTTCTGACCAAGTTTCATCGAAAGCGGCATTTTAAGGGGGAAGAAATCGGCTTCATTCCCTGATTTTTTAAATATTTTTACAAATTGTTTCAAGATTTGGACTCTATTTTGAAAACAGCTGTTTTTCGTCTTTTTTCCCCCTCTCTTCAGGTGCACCCATCTTTCAGAGGAATTTTTTTAAATACATTTTCAAAATGGGATTCATAAAGGGAGAAGTTTGTGCTTTAATTTCCTTTTTTTTTAAACTTTGACCGATTTTTTTTCCCAAAGTTATTCAGTTTTTTGTGATAAAAGAAGAAATTTGAAAAATCCCGTATAACACGAAAACAAAGAGGATTCATGAAAAACTTCAAGATAGCAAAAAGTTTAGCTAATTACAAATTTGCCCAACTCTGTTCTGGACCTTAATGACCCGTACATTATGAAAATGACATTTAAAAAATCGATTTTTTGAAAATCCTGTCTGCGTATAACTCCTTGAATGTTTTGCTGTCATTTCAGGCATTTCAGACATTTTTTATTAGCTGATTACAAATTTGCCCAACTCTGTTCTGGACCTTAATGACCCGTACATTATGAAAATGAAATTAAAAAATCGATTTTTCGAAAATCCTGTCTGCGTATAACTCCTTGAACGTTTTGATGTCATTTCAGGCATTTCAGGCATTTGTAATTAGCTGATTACAAATTTGCCCAACTCTGTTCTGGACCTTAATGACCCGTACATTATGAAAATGAAATTAAAAAATCGATTTTTTGAAATCCTGTCTGCGTATAACTCCTTGAACGTTTTGATGTCATTTCAGGCATTTCAGGCATTTGTAATTAGCTGATTACAAATTTGCCCAATTCAGTTCTGGACCTTAATGACCCGTACATTATGACAATGAAATTTAAAAAATCGATTTTTTGAGAATCCTGTCTGCGTATAACTCCTTGAACGTTTTGATGTCATTTCAGGCATTTCAGGCATTTGTAATTAGCTGATTACAAATTTGCCCAACTCTGTTCTGGACCTTAATGACCCGTACATTATGAAAATGACATTTAAAAAATCGATTTTTTGAAAATCCTGTCTGCGTATAACTCCTTGAATGTTTTGCTGTCATTTCAGGCATTTCAGATATTTGTTATTAGCTAATTACAAATTTGCCCAACTCTGGTCTGGACCTTAATGACCCGTACATTATGAAAATGAAATTAAAAAGTCGATTTTTTGAAATCCTGTCTGCCCATAACTCCTTGAACGTTTTGATGTCATTTCAGGCATTTCAGGCATTTGTAATTAGCTAATTACAAATTTGCCCAACTCAGTTCTGGACCTTAATGACCCGTACATTATGACAATGAAATTTAAAAAATCGATTTTTTGAGAATCCTGTCTGCGTATAACTCCTTGAACGTTTTGATGTCATTTCAGGCATTTCAGGCATTTGTAATTAGCTGATTACAAATTTGCCCAACTCTGTTCTGGACCTTAATGACCCGTACATTATGAAAATGAAATTAAAAAGTCGATTTTTTGAAAATCCTGTCTGTGTATAACTCCTTGAAGGTTTTGATGTCATTTCAGGCATTTCGGGCATTTGTAATTAGCTGATTACAAATTTGCCCAACTCTGTTCTGGACCTTAATGACCCGTACGTTATGAAAATGAAATTAAAAAATCGATTTTTCGAAAATCCTGTCTGCGTATAACTCCTTGAACGTTTTGATGTCATTTCAGGCATCTGTAATTAGCTAATTACAAATTTGCCCAACTCTGTTCTGGACCTTAGTGACCCGTACATTATGAAAATGAAATTAAAAAGTCGATTTTTTGAAAATCCTGTCTGCGTATAACTCCTTGAACGTTTTGATGTCATTTCAGGCATTTGTAATTAGCTGATTACAAATTTGCCCAACTCTGTTCTGGACCTTAATGACCCGTACATTATGAAAATGAAATTAAAAAATCGATTTTTTGAAATCCTGTCTGCGTATAACTCCTTGAACGTTTTGATGTCATTTCAGGCATTTGTAATTAGCTGATTACAAATTTGCCCAACTCTGTTCTGGACCTTAGTGACCCGTACATTATGAAAATGAAATTAAAAAATCGATTTTTTGAAAATCCTGTCTGTGTATAACTCCTTGAAGGTTTTGATGTCATTTCAGGCATTTCAGGCATTTGTAATTAGCTGATTACAAATTTGCCCAACTCTGTTCTGGACCTTAATGACCCGTACATTATGAAAATGAAATTGAAAAGTCGATTTTTTGAAAATCCTGTCTGTGTATAACTCCTTGAAGGTTTTGATGTCATTTCAGGCATTTCGGGCATTTGTAATTAGCTGATCACAAATTTGCCCAACTCTGTTCTGGACCTTAATGACCCGTACATTATGAAAATGAAATTAAAAAATCGATTTTTTGAAAATCCTGTCTGCATATAACTATCCTTAAACGTTTTGATGTCATTTCAGGCTACAGATACATGTTCGACGACAAACTGGTGACGGTTTGGTCAGCGCCGAATTACTGTTACCGCTGTGGCAACATCGCCAGTATATTGGAGTTCAAAAGCGTCGACGAGCGAAACACAGTTCTGTTCAAGGCGGTCCCCGACAACGAGCGTGTGATACCATCGTTGAACGTAACGCCGTATTTCTTGTGATCTAACATAGCGCTCCATCTGTTTGGATGCAGAGGAGGGGCGTCTGGATCTAGGCTATACGGATTTACATGACTGCTGTATATTGTACGGTTCGTTCTGACCGATTCGATAACGGCATGAAAACATAAACGAAACAAAGATAATTCCCCGAGAGACGAATTGAGAAAAAGGTGAAAAATGACAACAACAACAAAAACAACAAAACAAGAAACGACACAGACACATAAACAGAAAAATCGGAGCATTTGTCGGTGGCAATTTTTTCGAATCTCGATTGAAAAAAGAATATATTATTCGAGGGTGAGGAATCAGGAGTGAGAAAATTCGAGATTAAAATCAAGAATCATAATTCCAAAGTCAGGTAAACGCGATGCGTTTACATTGAGATTAAAAAAAAAAAACACACACAATTTTGCCGAATTGTTACAAACTCGAATTTCTCGTAAAGGAGGAACCGAACGAAAAATAAAACTTAATTTCGCGTTGCATCAGCTCGAAAAAACTCATCGCCTCGACGAGGTCGGTTTTTCCATCTGTTGAAAAAATTGAAACGAGAAGAAGAGAGTAAACGGGTGCAAACAATTTTAGTTTAGATAATGTTATTTTTTTTTTCTATATTTTTATTCTCAATGTCTCGCCGTGTTTGACATGGAATTTAGACACTTCCGGCGAGAATCTCGAAAAATGTAGCGCGCGACGGATCGGGCGGAGATTTTATTCTCGTTTTTTTTTTCGATTTCATTCACGCTTTTTTTCCCTCTCTTTTTGCAATATATAATTTACAAAAATGAACGGTGGGAGAGTGAGACGCGAATTGTTGGTGAAATAGATAGAAATATTATTCAAACATTCCGGTGCGGGGAGGGGGGAGAGCGAAAAAATCTCGGAAAAGAATACATGGGGCATTCCGTGTCAAATCGACCACTTTTAAACCTCTTTCGATTTGGCTGAAGTTTTTTTCCCTTTTTACCCCATTAAAAACATTTTTCAGGAAATTTTCAAATGTTTTTAGCCAACAAAAAAAGGCTTTTTTTCAAATAGCTATAACTTTTTCAAAGATTGACTAAATGGGACTTTTTTCAAAATTTTCGTTTTTAAATCGACGGCAGTATGGAAGAACGTGCTATCTCAAATTGTGCTAGAAGAACGTGCTATCTCAAATTGTGCTAGAAAAACGTGCTATCTCACATTGTGCTAGAAGAACGTGTTATCTCATAATTTGAGATACCACCTTCTTCTCTCATAATTTTAGATAGCACGTTCTTCTAGCACAATTTGAGATAGCACGTTCTTCTAGCACAATTTGAGATAGCACGTTTTTCTAGCACAATTTGAGATAGCACGTTCTTCTAGCACAATTTGAGATAGAATTTTTTTTTTCAATGGGGTAGAAAAGGAAAACAAAATTTCAGCCAAATCGACAGGGGTCGGGTTTAAAAGGGGTTGATTCGACATGGAATGCCCCATATACATGAATATCTTTTTTTTTCTTCTGCTCGATCGTAACGAGGATCGTCGGATGTGGAATTCAGGTTCGCTCGTTTCTGCGTGAGCGCGTTAAAATACGATTTGTAATATTCTTACGGGTCTTCCTGGAAAGAAATTTTGAAAAACGCGAAAAAAATTGAGCAAAAAAAAAAAACATTCGTAAAACGAATTATTTCGAGTTTATTCGGGCCTCGATGAGTCCTCGACGCCACGAAACAAACAAAAACAAACCGTACGTTTTATTTCCGTAGATCCGATCGATTGATAAATAATCACGTAACGATTGAATCGATTTTCCGATTGCTATTCTATATGAGGGATTCTCTGTCAATTCAGCCACATTTATTTCGTCCATCTCAGATGTGCCCCATAATTGGTTATATCAAAGTGCTACTAAAAGGCATTCTATGTGAATTTTTTCAGATTTTTTAATTCAAAAATTTACAAATCGCCGTTTTTTTTCCAAATGAATATATCTCGAAAACTTGAAGTAACCGAAAAAAAATGTCGATACATAAAAGTTGTAGTTTCGTGTCAGCATTCGAGCGGAATGTTTGAAATAATTTTTACGTTCCGGTAACGCTGATTTTTTACGAAAAAAGGGGGAAATTATTTTTTTATTCAAAAAAAGCCCTTTTTATTTGGCTGAAAAAATTACAGAGTGCAAAATTACAAATAAAAAGGGCTGTTTTTGAATAAAAAAATAATTTCCCCATTTTTTGGTAAAAAATCAGCGTTACCGAAACGTAAAAATTATTTCAAATATTCCGCTCGAAAGCTAACACAAAACTACAACTTTTATGTGCAGACATTTTTTTTCAGTAACTTCAAGTTTCCGAGATACGTTAACGAGGTTCCGGTAGAAAAAAAAATTAATTTGTGTGGTTTCATTTTTTTTACCCTAGAACCTCGATCCGTGCCATTCTGGCGATTTTTTTGCGATATCGTCAGATATACTGAAAGACTATAATTTTTTCAGCAAAAAAATGGCCTTTTATTAATCAAAAAATAATTATCCTCTTTTTGGAAAAAATAATTATCCATTTGGAAAAATAATTATCCATTTGGAAAAAAAAACGGCGATTTCTAAAATGTTGAATTAAAAAATCTGAAAAAATTCACATAGAATGCCTTTTAGTGGCACTTTGATATAATCAATTATGGGGCACATCTGAGATGGTCGAAAAAAAAGTGGCTGAATTGACAGAGAATCCCTCATATACGAGCAAAAGAAAAGAATCCTTTGTATAGACAAAATTGTACAAACCTTTATACAGAATAGAAAAGGAAATAATACTTTGTATAGAAAAAAGAATTCGCATCTTCTCTGATTTTTTTTTTCTTCTACCGCGCTCGATTTGATCCTCATTTAAGGGGAGGCTAAATACCGACATTAGCACCTTGAAAATGAATTCCAAACTTGCTCAAGCACGAAAGGATGAAAATCAATAAAATTTTGACAGTATCATCAGAATTATGGCACAAATGAAGCCCCACTAAATTTTTTTCGGAAAACGAAAGAAAAAATTACAGATCCGGTTATCATCAAAAATCTGTAATTGAAAATATTAAATTATAATGTTTTTACGGCATTTCGGCTAAAACCAAGAGTGGGGCTCCATAACCAACACCAAAGTACGAATATCGATACGTCTTTGACATTATTTTATGAAAAAACCGCGACGTAAGTTTGGAATCCAAATCACGAGATAAATGTTGATAAATTTCGTGTTTTATCGAAAAAAAAATGGCGAAATTAAGTTCACAAAAATCCGAAAGAGGGCAGGCCCTTGTTGAATTCCTATGAAAGAAACATTACTTTCATCACAATTCTTTCCAAACTGTCTGACAAGTCAGTGGCAATTAACGAAAACGTTGATTTATGTCTCGCATTTGCATTTTGCAATTCATTCGTCATTAATTCATAAATTTAATTGATTTTCATCCACCGGTATTGGAAAAAGTTTGGACAGCGATTTTGAGTCGATAATGTAGGGCTTCTGTAATAATGTCGGTATTTAGCCTCGCCTTAAAAAAAGGGACACACAACAAAAACCACAAACACAAAGAGACATCGATTCAGTTATACAGATTCCATTGTGCAAGTTTCCGTAAGGTATTCGTATTTTGTAAGATTAGAGCGTTATAGAAATGTTTCAGAGAGAAAAATGCTAACGCAGGAGGAAAAAGAGGAGAAAACTATGATAAAAAAAAAAAAAAAAAAAACGTAGGAACGTGTGACTTTATTGAGTGACACGTAGCATGCCAAATTCGTTGCCCTGTTGCATATTAACGAAAGAGAAAACGAAAAAAAGGGACGGGGAAATGAGAATTTGTAAGAAGAAATGGAGGAGCGAGAACGAGGGAAGAAAAGTAAAAAAAAAAAAAAGCTAAAGAATGAGAAAAACAGTGAAACGAAAACTCTTAGCAATGTGCCTCTAAATTGATAAGCATTCGTGTAGGAGTTTGTATATCGATAATTATAGTTCGAGATGGTAGATTGAGATATTAATTAATAATTGGTACATCAGCGTTCAACATGAGCTTAAAAAAAATTTTTTTCTCCGCTCGATCCAAAATTCTTCGTCTCGTTTGAGACGAAAAAACAAAAATGTCCAATTGGCGAGGACATCGTCAGGGACTGAATTCCCTTGATTAAAAAAATTATTGAAATATTTGAATATTATCGAATATTGAATTGAAAAAAAATTATCGAAAAATCTTCGCTTGGCCGAGTCAATTGTAATATTTGAAATCTTCGCTCAAGCTCTGTAAATAATTGTATTTATCGATAATGGCGACTCGATGGGGAAGCGCATGAACAAATTTCCTATAAATATACCATTTTTTTTTCTCTTACCTATAAATATAGATTTTTTTTTCTTTAGTCACGCAAACGCTGATGTACCTTAAAAGTCCCACATGTCGCCTATACGTATATACTAGACTGATTAAAAAAAGCGACTATTTTTGTTTTTTCGAAATACCCTATTAAATACTTTCGTGGAGGTGAAAAAAGATGCCTGTTAAAAGCAGAGCTCTTAATATTAATATTTAAAAAAAAATGTTGAAACTGAAATTTTATACCTCGGCTTCAAGTCAATGTACCGAAATGTGCGATACATATTCTTGTAGGCAGTGATCGGCAGTATCGATTTTTTCGTCAACGATATTGATTTTATTAATAATTTTTTCGAAAAATTGATAACTAGTCAAAAAATATTACTAATTTTTTATAAAAATTCGTCATTAGCGGAAAAATATTGGTAATTTTTCGAAAAAATTAGTAATTAGTAAGAAACTGTTTCCAATTTTTCCAAAGACATTAGTAATTAGTGACAAAATATTTATAATTTTTCCAAAAAATTGGTAATCAGTGACAAAATATTTCTAATTTTTCCAAAAAAATTAGTAATTAGTGACTAAATATTTATAATTTTTCCAAAGAAATTAGTATTTAGCGACAAAATATTTCTAATTTTTCCAAAAAAATTTGTAATTAGCGAAAAAATATTACCCAGTTTTTTTCCAAATATACAAAATTAATACAATATTTCTCCGCAAAATATTGATTTTTTTGGTTATTTAGCAATATGTTTCTCGCTAATTACTAATTCTTGGAAAAAATTAGTAATATTTTATCGTTTATTACTCATTTTTTTGAAGAATTAGAAATGTTTTGTCACTAATTACTTGTTTATTAGAAAAATTAGTAATATTTCGTCACTAATTAGTAATTTCTTAAAAAAATTAGTAAAATTTTATGCTAATTACTAATTTTTTAATAAAAATTTGTAATATTTTTTTGCTCATCATTAATTTTTCGAAACAATTGAATAATAAAAATAGATAGATTTTTTTTGCCAATCACTGCTTGTAGGGAATTGAACGCTCTACGAAAAAAGACTTTTATTATTTTTCGAAAAACTCACTCCTTCAAAAGTTCAAGGTTAAAGTCAAATTTGGAGTAAATTTCACTTTTTTCCGGCAAAATGTTGAAACTTATTACTAAATATTATTTTTCGGTTTTTTGGTCATAACTTCTTTAATAATGGTCCAAATTAAGTTTTTTTTTTCAAAAATTTTGTTTTTTATGGCCTTTTCAGAAAAAAATAAATAAAAATATATCTTGTGAAAGGGTAATCAAAAAATCTCGAAATTTAACAGGAAGGGTCTTTTGATGGGTAATAGGAAATATAAAAAATTTGAGGACATAAAAAAAAAAGTTTTTCAAACTGTCCGATTTGGGATGGAACGCCCCATATATATTAGACCGTGAATAACTTTTGAAGGAGTGAGTTTATCGAAAAATGGTAAGACACCTTTTTTGTAGAGCGTTCGATTCCCCGCAAGAATATGTATCGTTCATTTCGGTACATTAAGCCGAAGTATAAAATTTCAAAGTTTGAAATTTTGGTATCCTGTGTTATTTAAATGGGAAATAGAAATATGCGATGAGAGACCGCCAAATACAAATATTAAGAGCTCTGCTTCTAACAGGCATCTTTTTTCACCTCCCCGAAAGTATTTAATAGGGGATTAAAAAAAAAAATAGTCACTTTTTTGAATCAGTCTAATATATATATTATATATATATACATATATTATATATTAATTCTACGAACCTGAATTTCTAACATCGTCGATTCGCTACAGGGTTTCTTGATCGATCGAATTAAACGACGAGAAAATAAACATTGTCAATTTTTTTTTTTTTTTTTTTTTTTTACAAAAAATCTGCCTCGTTAATTCTCCCGGATAATATCAGATTCATTTTTGAGGGAAAGAAAAATGTGTCCGACAGTGAGAAAAATTGAAAATAATGACTTTTCGGCAATAAAAAAAAGCCTAAAAATTTTACAATTGGTCTATCGAGCGATCGGACTCGAAGATAAGAGCGAAAAATTGAGGAAACAAAAATGAAAAGCGAGACAAAACTTGATTCAGAACGGATATCGCGAGATACGACGTTAAGGGGGCTCTTTGAGCCAGTTAATTCAGCGCTGAATTTTCAAAATTCATTTTTTACAAATCCACGTGCACTGATCGTCAATAACGAATCGTGTTTTGCAAGCCCATGCATCCTTGATTGAAGGATGCAGGAAAAATTTTGTCGATTATGCAGTATCCAGACTTTTCTCGAATTTTCTGGTGAATTTTTTTTTTCTGAGAGTGAAATCCGAATTTTTGAAAATTGAGAAAAATCCGTATGCTGCATATACACATATATATTTTTTTAATAAACACTCGAAAGCCATAAAATGCATAGTTTCTGTTTTCAACTCGATGGCAATTTGTACATTATAATTTTAATGTTCTTTTTTTTCGTAAATTATTACTAAACCGGAAACCACGCTCGTTTGTAAAATTCACGAACGTTCAACCGTCTTGTAGACACATATCTGTACCAGAGTTGTAAATAATGCATTATTTTGATAATGCATTACTGTATTCATTAGCCATTACACTGCATAATGTGAAATGAACAAGTGTACCATTACAAAATACAAAAGTAATGTGTAATGGATGCACATGCCATTACAAATAAAAAAGTAATGTGTAATAAATGCACATGCCATTGCAAATAAAAAAAGTAATGTGTAATGGACGCATGTGCCATTACAAATAAAAAAGTAATGTGTAATGAATGAGTGCTCCATTACAAATTACAATGGAAAAAAAAGTAATTTGTAGTGGAGAACATTCCATTACAAATTAATGTGTTTCTACGACAATTTGGAGCAAGTACTATTTTGCTCAAAGGTAATTAATGACCTCTACTAATTTTCAATTTTTAAAAATTGAATAAATCTTCTATTGTCTTCCAGAGTTGAGCTAATTACAAATTTTAATTAGCTAATTACAAATTTTAGTTAGTTAGTAGTTAGTAATTAGTATCGAAATTTTCTCTAATTACAAATTACAAATGTAATTAGTATCGAAATTTTCACTTATCACAAATTAGAAATGTAATTAATATCGAAATTTTCACTAATTGCAAATGTCATTAGTATCAACATTTACACTGATTACAAATTACGAATGTAATTATTGTCGACATTTCCACTAATTTGTACTGGCCCAGTACAAATGAAACCCAAATAAACTGCAACCTGCTGCGGATGAAACTTAAATTTGGGTTTTAGTATTGACATTTCCACTAATCACATTCGTAATTTGTAATTAGTGAACGTTTTGATACTAATTACATTTTTAATTTGTAATTAGTGAAAATTTCGATACTAATTACATTTATAATTTGTAATTAGTGAAAATTTTGATACTAATTACGTTTATAATTTCTAATTAGTGAAAATTCCGATACTAATTACATTTGTAATTTGTAATTAGTGAAAATTTCGATACTAATTGCATCTGTAATTAGTATTTTAAGGGTAATTAATTACTTTAAGTAATTAGTAGTGCCCAACCCTGTCATCTTCTCCCGATACATAAACTTATTCCAATTTTAGATTTCAGACTATTTTCCATTAAAAAAAAAATTAAATAAACCATGTATTGACTTCTCCCATTACATAAAATTTATTCAAATTTTAGATTTTCGATTATTTTCAATTGAAAAAAAAAATTCAGTAAATTTTTCTATATTAATTTCTCAATGAAAATAATTTGCGTGTATCAAGTTTTTTTTAACTTTACTATCGTTGTGGTAAATGCATGAACAGTGATTTCTTGGAGTAATTTTTGCTCCATTGTTGTAAAAATTACAATTCAAGAATGGAGTAAAATTTACTCCAAAAAATCACTGTTCATACATTTACCACTACGATAGTAAAGTTAACAAAAACTTGATACACACAAATTATTTTCATTGAAAAATTAATAGACTTACCTTTGAGCAAAATAGTACCTGCTCCAAATTGTCGTAGAAACACACTAATTTGTAATGGAATATTCTCGACTACAAATAACTTTTTTTTTCATTGTAATTTGTAATGGAGCATTCTTTCATTACACTTTTTTTTTTTTAAATTTGTAATGGCACACGCAACCATTACACATTACTTTTATTATTTGTAATGGAACATGCATACATTACACATTACTTTTTCATTTGTAATGGAACATGCATCCATTACACATTATTTTTTTATTTGTAATGGAACACGCATCCATTGCACATTACTATTTTTATTTGTAACTATTTTCATTAATTACGCGTTACTTTTGTAATTTGTAATGAAAAACTTATCCAATACACATTGTTTAAAGTAATGGGTAATGGAATACCTTTACATTGCTATTTTTACAACTCTGATCTGTACTATATAACGCAGCTTGTAATTTACAAAATGTGCTTCGAGAAACGAGATGTAAAATGTAAAATGGAGTAAAATGTAAAATGGAGTAGAATAATTGGAGGAGAAAAAAAGGGGCTGAAACTGAAGAAAAAGTGTAACAGAGGAAACGAGAAATCATCGATGGATTCCGGTGGAAAATGGATCTGCTTGAAGCTCAAAACGTGTTGGAAGGACAATTTGAGAAAGAAGAAAGGACGATTTTCAACGTCTCTTCATATCGACAGCCTTCGAGGAGGAAAAAGAGGCTGAAGAAGATGAAAAAAAAGAGGAAGGAAAAAAATATAAAAAGGGAGGTGGTGCATGGAAATGCTTAAGTGACCTCTGGTAAATCTAGAAACCTTAAAAAGTATTAGCCTCAGCATCTGCCGAGGCGTTCGCAGTTTCCGCCTCCAAAAATCGCCTCTCACTGTGATCTCGCTTTTGATCATTGAAAACGCGGCCAATCGAGACTTTTATTTTTTCCTCCTTCGGCAAGTTTTCGCCACGAAATTGCGCTTTTTGTCTTTCCCAATACCAACTGTCCTCCATCGACAATTTCATACTCTTGTCCCATTTGAAAATCCTCGAACCTCTTCAAACAAATATTTGAACACCATTTTTGTACCGATTTTCGTTCGGCGAGGGCTTGCCCGAAAAATAAAAGGATTCAACCGCGCAATAATTCGAGGATTTCACAGGTAGAAATCATTGTAACGATCATCATGTACCTTGAAAGTATAGAACTTTGTTATGTTAACGTAATAAAACGTCTGTAATAAAAACACGTGAAAAAAAAAAAAATTCTGCTTTTTCGCGAAAAACCTCTAAAAAATTTTCTTCCGGGAAATTTGTTTTTGTTACGACTTTTTTTGCGACCTTTGTGCTGAGGAAGCATCAGAGTCTGGAAGAAGAATTTGTATTTTATTTTTGTGAATTTAAGGAATTTTTTATTTGAAAAATAAATTTTGATTTCATTATTAATTAGCGGTATTATTTATTGTGAATTAAATTCTATTGAACATTTCTAAAATAATGAGAAGTGATTTTTAAGCAACCCAGTAATAACATAATTAATTACAAAAATAATTACATTTTTTTTACAAAATTGTCGTCATAAAGAAAAAGCTTGCTGCAATATTGACACTTTAAACTTGGAGAAATTACAAAATGAAGAAGAATTTATATTTTGTTTTTGTGAATTTAAAGTATTTTTTATTTAAAAAATAAACCCTGATTTAACTATTCATTAGCGATATTATTTATTGTGAATTAACTTCTAAAATAATGAGAAGTGAATTTTAAGCAATCCAGTAATAAGATAATTAATTACAAAAATAATTACATTTTTTTTACAAAATTGGCTCCATAAATAAAATGCTTGCTGCAATATTGGCACTTTAAACTTGAAAAAATTACAGAATGTAGAAGAATTTAAATTTTATTTTTGCGAAGTTAAAATATTTTTTATTTGAAAAATAAACCCTGCTTTCGTTATTCATTAGCGATATTATTTATTGTGAATTAACTTCTATTGAGCATTTCTAAAATAATGAAAAGTGAATTTTAAGCAACTCAGTAAGAACATAATTAATTGCAAAAATAATTACATTTTTTTTTTACAAAATTGGCTCCATAAATAAAATGCTTGCTGCAATATTGGCACTTTAAATTTGAAAAAATTACAGAATGGAGAATTTTTTTTTTTTAAAGAATTTAAAGTATTTTTTATTCGAAAAATAAACCCTGAATTCATTATCCATTAGCGATATTATTTATTGTGAATCAACTTCTATTGAGCACTGCTAAAATAATGAGAAGTGAATTTTAAGCAACTCAGTAATAAGATAATTAATGACAAAAATCATTACATTTTTTTTACAAAATTGGTATCATAAAGAAAATGCTTGCTGCAATATTGGAACTTTAATCTTGAAATTACAGAATAACTTGGAAAAATCATTTTTAATGACAGAATTATTTTTTAAATATTATTTAAATTTTTCGGAGATCAGGTTTTTCTTTTCATGAAATATATTCCTATAAAAGTCGATACAAAATATTTTTTGGATAGTCAGGAAATGAGATTACCAAATATATAAAGCAGTAGACAGAATTTTATTAATCGTTAATCAGTTTATTTACTCGTAATAATATTATTTTTTTTTCGTCATATATATAATAATTCTATTTACTTCCTTACTATATAATAATATATAATAATATAGTGTATTTATGTTCATTATGTATAATATATTATCTACATTTATAATCCCTATGAAAGGCATCTCCAAACAGACTTCAAGATTTTTCTTCTTTTTTTTTGTTCTTTACTTCTTTAAAATATCTTATTTATTCATAAAAATACAGGGGGAGGGGAAGGGGGTTTTCACACACCCTTGAGAATCGGTTGGCTCTGCCGAAAAAAGGCAGGCTTGCAACAATTGCAAAATTTAAAAAATTTGAAAAAAAAATCTTCAATCTCTCTTTTCGTTAATTAAATTTATGTATTTTCCCCTCTCGTGCTCTTTCCCCGAACGAACATTAATTAATTATCGTGCAGTCGTTGAACGTCGCTTTTTCATTCTTTCTTCAATGATTCAATAATTTTTTTTTTTTTTTTTTTTTTTTTTTTTAATTTCGAATATTATCGGTGCGCACAACTTTCATAATTTTTTTTTCTTCACCCTTTTGTACAATCTATTTACACACTTTCCACACGCGAGAGGAATCAAAGACACGGGACAGAAAAATGAAATGAAAAATTAAGGCCCAAAATTAAAAAAAAAAATTAAGGCCCAAAATTAAAAAAAATTATTGTTACACGTTTTGAAGGCAAAACTAGGGCAAATTAAGGTGGATCTAGATTAAACAGTTCCTGCTTGATGTAAAAAAAAGATGTAACAATTATTTAAAAAAAAAAAAAAACTCAGTTTAAGCCAATAAATCTGCAGACATGTTTGTATGCAGTTTTTGTCGAGTCGAATTTGTAATTTTAGTTTAATCTGAACGAATAAAACTTCATTTTGTTTATTGAACAATTTTTCATGGATTTGCCGAAAAATATTATCGATTACATTTATCGTTAATAAATTACAGCTATTTGTTTATGGAAACAAAAAAAGAGTTACAAAGTTGAATGTTTTTTTTTCAATTGACAGTTTAAAGGTAGAAAATGAATTACATTAATTCGTAAAAAATATTTTAACGCACAGAATGAGATGTCAATTTTTAATATCGAACTAAAATTACAAATTTGACTTCAGAAAAACTACAAAAAAATGTGTTTGTCGATTTATCAGCGTAATTGACTTGTTTTGCTGCAGAGTCATTCTTGTACATTTTTTTTTAGATATTAAACAAAAACTCTGTAATCCAAAAACCAAATTTGGTATTTTATCCATCGAAACGATAATTTTTTTTTGAAATTTTGTCATTAACTGGACTTCACCTCAGATTTAAAATATTGCAAAAAAAGTAAATAAAAAAAAAAGATTTTGATTGCAATCATAATCGTGAATCTGCTGAGTAAGTAATTAATACTGTTTTTCGTGTCAAATCAAACAATTTTTTTTTCCATTTTACAAAATTCAACACAGAATTTTACTTATCGAGGAAATTGAAGAATCAATTTGGCATTAACAAAAAAAAAATGTGTCTTTCAAAAATGCAATTACAAAATGCATTTTTATTGAGAAACCGATCGACGAATCGAATTTTCATTCAATAATAAATTTCAAGCTCGTTGGAAAATCAAAAAGCAAGTTCTTCGCTCCAACGACAAATATTACACAATTACACAATAATTTTGCAAAAAATTTTTCCCAATTTTTGGAATCCCATTTTCCGGCAGAGCTAAAAAATTCCCTCGGTGTGTTAAATCTCAATTACAAAAGGAATAGTCGAAGGTAAACGATGATTAAAAGTAGATGCACATATATATAAACAATTTCTTTCATCCAAGAAAAAAAAAAATATATATATATACGTACAAATACTTTCTAAACGTAGGTAGAAATTGGTAACTTTGACTCACTCATTGCAAAAATTATAATGCCAATCTGGGCACTTTTTCTTTTTTTTAATTATTTTTATCGAGCCATTCGTTCGTGGGTTAACATTTGTTTTTCAGGATTTAAAAAAAAATTTGAGAAATCAAAAATTCTCATGGAATTTGCAAGCTCAAATGAGAAGCATGAAGTACTTTACAGCGAATCAGATCCCTCGATAAATTTCAGGGTAAAATTTTTCTTAAAAAAAAAAAAAAATTAAAAAAAAAATTTAAAAAAAAATAAAAATTGGGGTACAAAAGAAAGTATGAAGGACTAGTACTTTCAACTTAGTTATTATTAAGGCGAATATATTTTTTTTCAGCTCTCTTCTTCGATCCACAAAATTTACAGAGTTAAACCCACAAACGAGAGGCTTATTTTTTTTTCTTAAATTTTTTTTTCCATCTTTCTCGTATAGACTCTCACTCGCACTTAAATATTAAAGGTTGGGCACGATAATACTCTCGGTAGTATAATGCCCTAAGTCTTGCTGATCCAACGCTTTTAGCCTTTCCGTGAAAGGCTGCTGTACTCCCAGACATCTTTGTACATATTTATATAATATTTATATTTTTATATGTATACATATAATATTTATGGGGCGTTCCACCGAAAATCGGACACCATTTGGCTTCTGCATCTCCGACATTTTTGAAATTTTTTTGTGTTCTAGTATCGATCGAAAGAGGCCTCCATGATTTTTTTCAATTTTTTTCGTCGAACCGTTTTCGAGATATCGATTTTTCAAAAATTATGTGACTTTGTTTTCAAACTCGCATAACTTTGCGAAAAATTTTTGCGAGTTTTTTTTCAAAATTTTTGTTTTTAAACGTACTTTCGATAAAAAATATTGAAACAAAATTCAAACCGTATTTCTATAAGATTTTCAAGTTTTTAATGTAAATTGCTGATTCACGAAAAACACGTATTGATCGATTTTCTTAATTATTTTTTGTAAAAAAATGTCATTCATTTCACAACTTTTTAGATAATTGGATGATCATGGAATTTTGTTTCGTTTTTTGAATTTCCATATTTTAGTTATTAATAGTAGCTCCTGTGTATAGTATTTTTTTTTCCGATATTTTTCAACACGGATAACTAAAATATGAAAATTGAAAAATCGAAAAAAATAGATCCCATCCTTACGCCATTATCTGCTCAAGCTCAAAATTTGTGGAATGAATGACAGTTTTTTACAAAAAATTTTCAAGAAAATCGATCAGTACGTGTTTTTTGTAAATCGACGATTTATACTCAAAATTTAAAAATCTTATAGAAATACGGTTTGAAACAAATTTTCAATATTTTTAAATCAAAAGTACGTTTGAAAACAAAAATATTGAGAAAAAAATCGTCCCATTTAGCCCATTTTTCGCAAAGTTATGAAAGTTTAAAAAATAGTAACGTAATTTTTGAAAAATCGATATCTCGAAAACGGTTGGACAAAAAAGAAATGAAAAAAATCATGGAGGCCTCTTTCCACCAATACTAAAACATAACAAATTTTCAAATTAATCGGATATGTAAAAGCCAAGTGCTGTCCGATTTGGCGTGGAACGTCCCTTATATATATTAGACAGCCAAATGCGGTTCTCTTCATTTTTTACCAATTGATTTAATAATTTCCGCCAACGACCCTCGCACGTTTATTTACAATCGATCACGGGAAATAAAAGATAATTGGGATTTGACAATAATCGTCGCGACGAATAACAGGAAGAAACAGGAGGAACATTTTTTTCCTTCAAAATTTGAATAATTTTTTCTTCCTCTTTTACAAAGTTTCAGGGATATAGAAAATATCGAAGAATCGTCACGAGTGTCGTTATTGTCTTTTCTCGTTCCGTTTGACATTTACAATGTAATTGAGAAAAAAGAAAAATGCATTTTCATCAACAGTCGATGTTCGATATGGAAATTATTCGAATTTTTTTTAAATTTTTTTTTATAAAATTTCAAATCTCCCAAATTTAATTAAATTTTTCTTTTTTTGATATAATCGTTTGCCTGATTGAACACGCGGGTACCACGATATCGGGTAATACAGTAGCCCTTACTGCACTCGCGATTTAAATAATTTACAAATTATTTTATTTTTTGCTTCTTTTTCGTTTTTTCTTTTTTTTTTTTTTTAGTTTCAATCTTTTTTTTTATGTATAAAGTATCAATCAGTAGTTAAGTCTTATGGTATGGACAAGTATCCCTAGGCTATTAGGCCCAAGGCTCCGTTTATGTATGCATGAGAAATTTCACGTTAATCGGAACACCTTTTTTTTTTATTGATTTTATCATTCATTTTCATTTTTATTTAATTTATCATCATTTTTCACGAGACAGTTTCGACTATCAGGAAAAACGACAATTTTTCTCAACTCAATTTGGCCAGAAATAATTTTGGACAATTTCAATAAAAATTGCAGATTTAAAAAAAATGTGCAAAAAAAAAAATATCAAAGATCTCTGACTGAATTTCATCGAAGAATTTCCAAGGAATTCTTTCGCGGTTCTTTTTTTGTACCACAAATATTTCACGAGTTGTGGAATAATCGAAAATAATTTGCCAAATTTATCGCTGGTCAAAATATGAAATTCAAAAAATTTGAAAACTTCATAAATTTAAAAAACGTCTCATATCATTGTTCATAATTTATCATCATTTTTCACGAGACAGTTTCGATTATCAGGAGAAACGACAATTTTTCTCAACTCAATTTGGACAGAAATAATTTTGGACAGTTTCAATGAAAATTGCAGATTTAAAAAAATTATGCAAAAAAAAAATATCAAAGAACTCTGACTGAATTTCATCGAAGAATTTTCAAGGAATTCTTTCGCAGTAATTTTTTTGTACCACAAATATTTCACGAGTTGTGGAATAATCGAAAATAATTTGCCAAATTTATCGCTGGCCAAAATATGAAATTCAAAAAATTTGAAAAATTCATAAATTTAAAAAAAGTCATAATTCATTATCATTTTTCACGAGGTAGTTTCGACTGTCAGGAAAAACGACAATTTCAGCTTAATTTGGCTTGAAATAATTTTGGAGAGTTTCAATGGAAATTGCAGATTAAAAAGATTGTGCAAAAAAAAATCAAAGATCTCTGACTGAATTTTATGGAAGAATTTGAAAAGAATTCTTATGTATCGCATCGTTCTTTTTTTTTCTACAAATATTTCACAAGTTGTGGAATGATCGAAAATTGCCAAATTTATTTCTGGCCAAAATATGAAATTTAAAAAATTCAAAAACGATTTTTCAAGTTCTCGTTCATAGCTGAGACTAGTTTAGAAAAATGTACGAGTCGTTCTGAGTGAAAAAAAAAAAAAAAAATAGGATACCCCGATTAACGTGGAATGCCTCTCACACACATTCATATATGTATACATAGTTTTTCCATTTTCTTTTTTTTTTCATTCATCTTCCGTTGATTCTTTGAACGTATGCTCCCGACCACAAGCTCGGTAAACAGGTCGTTTCGCGCTTTTTCCCTAAAAAGGGTCAATAACATTGCGCTAGTAAAATACAATTTTTATTTTATTTTTTTTTGCTTTTTTTTTGTTACTCGTTTAAACCGACGAGTAAAAATTGACGTCGAATTAGAAAAATTATCGTACATCTTTTACATTTGAAAAAAGAGTGTCGCGAGATGCGCGACGTTTTTTTACCTCTTATCCTCGTTACAACTCGAATCGACTTTCATTTAATTTCATTGAACACAACGCGAATTTTACGATTCTTTTTTTTTTACAAGATTCGCGCTTGATTATAATTTATTCGAGTAGGCAAAACAAAAAATCTTCTCAAATACTTTAAAAAGGGATAAAACTTTTTCTTTTACTTTTTTATTGTCAAAATTTATTTATTTATTTTTTTCATTTTCCTCTCTTATTATCGTAATTGTCCTAATGATTAATCATCGAAATGACGACGTCTCACCGCGCTCGAGATCGTTAGCATACAGACGATTAATGGATATAACGTTTATTCGACAGATCTGGGAGTTGCTCGTGTTTCGGATAATCTCGTTTTTGCATTTTTAGGGAGGCAAAATTTTTTTTGAATTTTTTCAAATCAATTTCTCAACTCTGAGAAACTTTGGATGACATTTTTTTGAACATTTGAAACATTTTCAATTTTTGTTTGAATATTCAAACATTTTTTTGGAATTTTCAAACATGTTTTTGAATATTCAAACATTTTTTTGGAAAGTTCAAACATTTTTTTGAATGTTCAAATATTTTTTGAATTTTCAAACATGTTTTTGAATTGTTAAACATTTTTTTCAATTTTCAAACATTTTTTTGAATTTTCAAACATTTTTTTTGAATTTTCAAACATTTTTTTCCAATTTTCAAACATGTTTTTGAATTTTCAAACTTTTTTTGAATTTCCAAACATTTTTTGAACGCTCAAAGATGTTTTTGAATTTTCAAACATTTTTTGAATTTTCAAACATGTTTTCGAATTTTCAAACATGTTTTTTGAATTTTCAAACATGTTTTTGAATTTCCAAACATTTTTTGAACTATCAAACATTTTTTTGAATTTTCAAACATTTTTTTGAATTTCCAAACATTTTTTTGAACTTTCAAACACTTTATTGAATTTTCAAAAAAAAATTTGAACTTTCAAAAACTCATTTCGTTGAGAAAACAAATTTTCAGTGGATGAGAGAAAATTTGGAAATCGATTATCGAAACACGAACAACGTCGGCCAGAGTTAACATTGATTTTTCGTTCTTCCCCGATTAAATTGTCACATTTTTGTTTGTTTTTTTTTTCGTCACTTATTTTTCTTCGCTTTAATTCGTACCTTAATTAATTGAGCCAATCGCAAGGAGCCGAGTGTGCGCTCCCGTTTGGGGTTTTTTAACCCCCAACGTTTAGCCACCGACAGTCTTTGAATTTCGAGGACACAAAATTCTAGAGTATACAAACACTTTTTACGAATAGTCGTGTATAGATTTTTCTCTCTCTCCCTCGTTTTCTAATTCACGAGAATTAAAAAAAAAAAAAAAACGCAAATGTTTCGAACGTCACGTAAATAAAAAGAAAAATAATTGTGCGCCAGGACGTGTAAAAGGGAAAGAAAAAAAAACATGAAAATATCATCAAAATTCTTGGCGCCTTATTGTTTTTCTTTTTTTGCATATAAATATTTTCTCCATCAAGATTCGTACACTCCGTTTTGTCTCGTCAAATTCTTTTTTGTCTCACGTGTAATACTGTAACGATATTATTGTAGTACAGTAGCGAGGAAATTCGTTATAAATAATCGTTTCGTTTCTTTCTCATTTTTTTTTCTAATTTTTGTTTTTTTGTTGTTGTTGTAAAACTCGTTCGAATTAGGCGCAAAGTTACGAACGAAAGAGGCTCGGAGAGTAATTAAAAATTTTTAAAAAACGGAAAATTACTCGTACAAAAGCCTCGCGTTAATTTTCATACTTGTAATCAGAGTTGTAAATAATGCATTATTTTGATAATGCATTACTGTATTCATTGCCCATTACACTGCATAATGTAAAATGCACAAGTGTACCATTACAAATTAAAAAAAGTAATGTGTAATGGATGTCTATTCCATTACAAATTTAAAAAAATAATGTGTAACGGATGCATATACCATTACAAATAAAAAAGTAATTTGTAATGGGTGCATGTGCCATTACAAATAAAAAAAGCAACGTGTAATGGATGCATGTGCCATTACAAAAAAACAGTAATGTGTAATGGATGCATGTACCATTACAAATAAAAAAAAAGTAATGTGTAATGGATGCATGTTCCATTACAAATAAAAAAGCGATGTGTAATGGATGAGTGCTCCATTACAAATTACAATTGAAAAAGAAAGTAATTCTTAGTGGAGAATATTCCATTACAAATTAGTGTGTTTCTACGACAATTTGGAGCAGGTACTATTTTGCTCAAAGGTAAGTCTATTAATTTTTCAATGAAAATAATTTGTATGTATCAAGTTTTTCTTAACTTTACTATTTGTAATGTTTGTAAAGTTAAATTTGACCCACTTCCCGGTTTCCGATTGAGTTAAAATTTGTCATGCATATGTAAATCGGATGACAATGCAATATTATCACAAAAAATTTGCAAATTATTTGCAAAAAAATTGTTTCGCATAATTTTATGAAAAAAAAATAATTCCCGACATTTTTTGCAAAAAAATTGTTTTGCAAAATTTTGTTCACAAAAAGGTTTTAAGCAACTGATTTGCAACATTTCTCTACGAAAAATTTGCGTTAATTTATGCAAAAGGATTTTGTACAAAAATTTTTTTGCACAAATTTTGCAGAAAAATCTTACATTAATTGTGTGAAATAATTTCGTCTAACAAATTTTGCAAAATAATTTTTGTGCAAGAAATTTTGCGAAACATTTTTTTTTGCAAAAAATTATGCGAAACTAGATATGAATTACTAAATAACAAATTACTAAATTAGTTCTTTAACATCATAAATACTAAAAAGTAAAAAATAAATAAACGAATTTTTTTTTTTTAAACAAGCTTTTATTAGTTGTTAATAAAAGATAACTAAAAAGTTAAAAATAATTTTATTACGATTGGAAATAAGTTTTCAAATAAAAGCGTGTTACATTTTAACAGAAGAGGAAAAAAAAAAGAGTGACACGCTTTTATTTGCAAACTTATTTCCAATCGGAATAAAGTTATTTTTAACTTTTTAGTTATTTTTTATTAACAACTGAAAAAAGCTTGTTTAAAAAAAAAAATTTTATTTATTTATTTTTTGGAGTCATTTTTAATTTACACACTTTACTCCATTATTGTAAAAATTACAATTCAAGAATGGAGTAAAAATTACTCCAAAAAATCATTTTTCATACATTTACCAATAGTAAAGTTAACAAAAACTTGATACAAACAAATTATTTACATAGAAAAACTAATAGACTTATCTTTGAGCAAAATAGTCCTCAAAATTGTCGTAAAAACACTAATTTGTAATGGAATATTCTCCACTACAAATTACTTTTTTTCAATTGTAATTTGTAATGGGGCGCTCACTCATTACACGTTATTTTTTTTATTTGTAATGGCACATGCATTACACGTTACTTTTATCATTTTTAATGGAACATGCATACATTACAAATTACTTTTTTATTTGTAATGGAAAACGCATCCATTACAAATTACTATTTTTATTTGTAACTTAATTCATTACACTTTTGTAATTTGTAACGGAAAACTTATCCAAAACACGTTTTTTGAAGTAATGGGTAATGCATTACATTTACATTACTATTTTCACAACTCTGCTTATATTATCGTCGAATTTTGATAGTCTAATTAATGAACACTCGTTATTCCACTGAGAATCGTTTGGATAAATCGTCTTTGCGACGAATAATTATCCTGTTTCATCCATCTTTCTCTCACGTTTATCACGATGGGATCGATAATTCGCTAGATCTCGACGTGAATCACGTCGATTGATCCAAACGTTTGAGGAAGATTACAATTTTCGTATACGCAAATTTTTCTCATCTCGATATTACATATTTTCGATATACTCGACGAGTATCGTGCGGAAGTTTGGAAATTTTCTTGTTCGTTTACGATGAAAGTATTTAGATAAAGTGATGAAAAACGGAAATTCGATTATTATACGTAAATGGCTGAATTGGTAACTCAAATTACACGTAATTGACAGTGTCGATGTAACATTTTCTTTCATTTACACGAAAAGCCTCGTTCGAGCTTTTTTCATATTTCCATAATTTGATGCAAAAAGCTTCAAAGAAAGGTGTTCCTTCATTTCGTGACTTTGCGTATTTTCAGGCTTTTCCGGATTTTCATTTTGTCGAGGAAGTCATTCGGCTCTTCGATATTTAATCATTGATGCAGAAACTTGACGAGCATTTATTTTCCGCATCGAAAACTTGATTTTCACAAATATTTTTCTCGAGGAATAAAAAATTCCTTCAAATTGTACTTTTTGCCAATAGTTTTTTGTTTCCCAAAAAATTGCGTCAAACTTTCCGGCATCGGTGATTAAATATTACAACAATGGCTCGAAATTCTCACAACAATAATTGATAAATAATTAACTCGCTCCGCGCAAATTCGCGCGTCAGTTTGATTCGGTAACAAAATTCTATCGATCGAATTTTATACATAAAAAAAAAAAAAAAATGAAATAATAATTAAATGCTCTTCTAGTTCGAACACGATTAATCGACGACGGTTTGCGATAAGAATCACAATTGTAGCAGCATCATTAGCATCAGTGGTAACTCGTTGGCGTTTTGTTGATTTTTAAGTTGTTCTTGTTCTTGTTGTTGTTTTTTTTTGTTTTTTTTTTACGAGGGTTGAATCGTACAGTAAAAGGTAATTGATTTGTAAATAGTTAATAGTAGTTTAACAGTGAATAACAATCATAATGAGAATCACGTTAACGTCGATGAGAGATGTTGTTAATTAAGGGGAATAGAAAAACGATTGTGACGATGTTTTCCATTTTTTTTTTGAGTAATTTTTGTCATTTTTTCTTCTTCGGTTACGAAATTTCGCGATTCGAGGGAATTCGATGGACGTCGGTCATGGTCGTGAATTTTTTTTTTTTTTTTTACTCTTCTCTTCTCTCTTTTTTCAGTCGTGAACGATAATGAACTACGTACGAGAGTCCTTATTAACGATCGGATTATGCAATGTTGCGCGACTGCGTACAGAAATATAGTCTTTTAGTTTCGATATAAAAGTTTCAGTTCTTCTCGATTGATTATTTAAGTTATGCATCGTTCGTTTTTTCTTTTTTTAATATTTCGCCATTCTTCCTTCGACTCAACGATTCTCTCCTTCTGCGTCTTTTTTTTTTACTTTTCTCCTTTTAATTCCTCTAAAATAATCATATACGTTTGCTCCTATTCTCGTTTTCTTCTTATCATTCGCATGATTTTTTTTTTCCCATTATCTCCCGATCACACTTTATTCTCTTGTTCTTCGTATTTTTCTTTCACTCTCACTTGCATTTCTTTGTACACCGCAACGAACACACAATTATATTAATTTATTTATAATATATATCTATATATATATTTATATATATATATATATATTTTAGTTATTATACACAAACAAAGCCTTTATCCTCGTTTCTCTCGAGTCCGCTCTATACGTTTGTTCGTTTCTTCTTCCTCTTCTTCTTCTTCTTCTTCTTCTTCTTCTTTCTTTTCGTCGATGATTTTGTTTTCTATAGCATATATCCGTGTTTTCTTCTTTCTTCTTCTTCTTCTTCTTCTTCCTCTTCTTCTCCTCCTTCGTCATTTCGTTTATTTACTATCTTTGAATTGCTGAGTTCAATAGGAAAGGAACGTAGAACATTTTACTCTCGAGTAGTAAAGCTGCCGCAGATTGTACCTGAAAAAAATCATCAAAGATTAGTTTTTGAGCAAAGTGAACTCAACTTTTGTTTATTAATTCCGAAATTTCAAATTTTATTGATATAAAATTTTTTTTTTTTTTTTCAATTTCATGTTTCATTTTATTAATTATATTTAATTAAAAAATTGGTGTTTATTTCGAAATTATCGAGATTTTGTATTTAATTTCAATAGAACGAAACAGTCGAAAGTTTCAGATTTTATGAAACAATGAAATTGAAAACAGGTTTATAGAAATTGCAACTTTTATTATTTTGCAGCGATGGAGCTCAATTGTTTTTTACACGGAAATTAGGTGACAAGAATGGTTAATATTAAATTTGAAAATAATCATTTGACATGGTCAGATTGAAAAAAAAAATGTAATTTAGGAAAATTATAGAAAAATCTGGCAAATTTGCAATTGGCACGATTTTATGTTAGAGATGAATTGATTATTGTTGCGAGTATATATTTGCTTTCTCATTAAGGAAGCTTTGTTTTTGTGACTTTTTTTTCGAGATTTTTATGTCAATTAGAAAAAATGTAAATAATTAATAACTCGAGAATGATTCGAGATAGCAAGCTGAAATTTAGCACACTTGTCGAGCACGAATTGCTCTTCGTTATGAAATTTTTTTTGTCTCAATTCTAACGGATGTTCAGATTTTATCAACTTTTTTCGTTTTTGCAAAAATGGCGTTAAAGCTCTAACTTCTGCAATTATCAAGATATTGCACTGAAACTTTGTACAGAATTAGTATAGCTTTTAAGGTTGTTTGGTATTGAATTCGGAAAAAATCGATCGAAGGATTAAAATTTTATGAAATTTTGAATTTTTGAAAAATAGCGTAAACGCTCTAACTTTTGCAACTTTTACGATATTGCACTGAAACTTTGTGCAGAGCTAGTGAAGCTATCAATGTTATTCTCAATTTGATTTGGAAAAAATCGATCAAAGGATTAAAATTTTATGAAATTTTGAATTTTTGAAAAATAGCGTAAACGCCCTAACTTTTGGAATTTTTGAGATATTGCACTGAAACTTTGTACTGAATTAGTATAGCTATTAAGATTGTTCGCTATTGAATTTTCCGAAAATCTATGGAGGAATAAAAATTCAATGAAATTTTAAATTTTTTAAAAAATTGCGTAAACGCTGTAACTCATGTAATTTTTAAGATATTGCACTGAAACTTTATACAGAGCTAACACAGCTATTGAGGTTGTTCGTTGTTAAATTTGGCGAAAATCGATGAAATGATTAAAATTTGATAAAATTTTGAATTTTTTGAAAAATGGCGTAAACGCTCTAACTTTTGCAATTTTCAAGATATTGCACTGAAACTTTCCGTAAAGCTAGTATAGCTATCAATGTTATTCGCTCTTGAATTTGGCAAAAATCGATCAAAGGATTCAAATTGTATGAAATTTTGAATTTTTTGTAAAATAGCGTAAACGCTCTGACTCGTGCAATTTTTAAGATATTGCACTGAAACTTTGTACAGAGCTAATACAGCTATAGAGCTTGTTCGTTATCAAATTTGGCTAAAATCGATGGAATGATACAAATTTTATCAAATTTTGATTTTTTTGAAAAATAGCGTACTCTAACTTGGGCTATTTGCGAAATATTGTACCGAAATTTTGTACACATTCAAAATAGTGATCAAGATTGTTCACTATTGAATTTGCCAAGAATGAAATTTGGCGAGAAGCACATTTCAAAGAATTTGGCAAATTTGCACATTGTCAACTCATGTTTTTCGATAATTAACAAAGCTTCCTTTACGAGGAACCCAAATTTGATCGCCATACTTTCTAATCAAAGTTGTGAAAATAGTAATGTAAAAGTAATGCGTTACCCATTGTTTTAAACAATGTGTATTGGACAAGTTTTCTATTACAAAATACAAAAGTAATGTGTAACGGATGGGTATTCCACTCCAAATGAAAAAAGTAATGTGTAAAGTGTAATGTGTAATGGATGCATGTGTAATGTGTAATGTGTAATGGATGCATGTCCCATTACAAATAAAAGAAGTAATGTGTAATGGATGTGCGTTCCATAACAAATTACAATTGGGACATGCATCCATTACACATTACTTTTTTTTTTTGTAATGGCACATGCATCCATTACACATTACTTTTGTATTTTGTAATGGCACATGCATCCATTACACATTACTTTTGTATTTTGTAATGGTATACTTATCCATTTCACATTATGCAGTGTAATAGGTAATAAATACAGGAATGCATTATCAATGTAATGCATTATTTACAACTCTGTTTCTAATAAAGGAAGCTATGTGAACTATGGATAAAGATGAGGAAACTATGTGCAAATGTCAAATTTGCAGGTTTTTTTTTCCAATATTTTTCAAATGGAGGGGATAATTTTGTTCGAACGAGGTCTTGTGGAAAAATATTAATATTTTTACCTCTGGTAATCTGACGAGAAGGTCGTGAAACCGACCCGGTTGTTGAGGCGCGCTGTGCTCAACGAAACTCCGTAAACAGCTCATGTACCTCTCTTGTATTTGTTCTAATTCCAGTGTACCTCCTCGTGCTGCAATGAAAAATAAAAAAAAATTAAAATTAAAATTAAAATAAAAAATTAAAATAAAAAAAATAAAAAGTGAAACTTCTGTCGGGATACTCTTTTCTCGGCAAAATATTTTTTTTTGATCGTCTATTCTTGTCGACAAAAAAGCCAGTACATCAAATCAAACTTAGAACTGGCGAGCGGCAAATTACAAACGTAATTTGTAATTCAAAATGTTCTAATTACAAATAACAAATTTAATTGATAATTAAAAAATTTCTAATTACAAATTACACATGTAATTAGTAATCGAAAAATTTTTTCATTACAAATTGCAAATGTAATTAGTAATTGAAAATTTACTAATTACAAATTACAAATGTAACTAGTAATTCAAAATGTCCTAATTACAAAGTACAAATGTAATTAGTAATTCAAAATTTCTTAATGACAAATTACAAATGTAATTAGTAATTAGAAAAATTCTAATTACAAATATAGTTAAATGTAATGAGGTTCAAATTTCGCACTAGTTACATTTTATCGATGTAATTAGAGTCATATTTCACTCTAATCACATGTAATTAGGACCAAATTTTTGACTAATTACATTTTTCAATGTAATTAGTGCGAAATTTGAACCTAAGTACATTTGTAATTTGTAATTTGTAATTTGAATTTTTATAATTACCAATAACATTTTTAATTTGTAATTAGGAAATTTTAAATTACTTATTACATTTGGGTCATTCCATGTCAAAACGACAAAGAGTTGGAATCAAGCCCTTTCGATTTCTATGAAATTTGGTCGGAAGTTTTCGTTTTCAATGAAACGAAGTTCTACCGAAGGAAATTTTTTTTTTAATTTTATTCTCGAAAGTTGTGCAAAATTCAAAGTCTCACAATTTTTCAAATCTTTCAAGTTCATTTTTAAAATATCTCGATAACTATTATTCTTGGTCGATTTGACATGGAATGACCCATTTGTAATTAGGAAATTTTCAATCATCAATTACATTTGTAATTTGTAATTAGAAAGTTTTAATTACTAATTACATTTGTAATTTTTAATTAAAATTTTTCGAATTACTAATCACATTTGAGTGATTCCACGTCAAACCGGCAGGTCAAAAAAATCGATGTCTCCGATCATACTCTCGATATTTTACTGTGTTCTCCATCATGAGTAAACATTGCTGTTAAATCGGTAGCCCAAAAGAAAATTATTTGTACGAGTTATGATTTTTTGAAAATTGCCTACTTTTAAAGACTCGAAAAATAACTTTTTTGCTTTTGTGTATAACTCCGCCGGATTTTGGAATTCGAGAATTTCACTTCGAGAAATCGAAACTATATTCAAAACCCTTCAAAATGAGCACAAATTAGCTTCATTTCGTGCATTTATGACGCCACAATCGTAAAACTACGTTTTTTTCGAAAATCAAGAATAACTGAAAAACCTTATTTTTTAAAAATCTGAAAAAATCATATTAAATTTTTACGACAAAAAATCTATATTTCTGTGGAGTTTGAACTAGCTCTGACCAATAGATTTTGAATTATCGATCAATTTCATCTTTTAGAAATCAATTTCAGCTATTTTGGGACATTCAGGTTTTGACTTTAGGTTTTCTGAGAATTTCGTCAATAAAATTGATATTCATTGTTTCGAAGAATGATAAAACAATTTATTTACAATTCTTTGAGATCCATCTCCATCAAATGATGATAATATTTAAGTATAATTGCTTTTTCTGCAACTTTAGATCTAAATATCCAAAAAAGCAATTATTCGTAAATATTATCATCATTTGATGGAGATGGATCTCAAAGAATTGTAAATATATTGTTTTATAAATTTTTGAAACAATGACTATCGATTTCATTGACGAAATTTTCAGAAAACCTAAAGTCAAAACCTGAGTGTCCCAAAATAGCTGAAACTGATTTCTAAGAGATGAAATTGAACAATGATTCAAAATCTATTGGTCAGAACTGGTTCAAACTCCACAGAAATATAAATTTTTTGTCGTACAAATTTAATATGATTTTTTCAGATTTTCAAAAAATGAGGTTTTTCACTTATTCTTGATTTTCGAAAAAACGTAGTTTTACGATTGTGGCGTCATAAATGCACCAAATGAGGTTAATTTGTGCTCATTTCGAAGGGTTTCGAATTACAGTTTCGATTTCTCGAAGTGAAACTCTCGAATTCCAAATTTCGGCGGAGTTATACACAAAAGCACTCGTTTTTTCGAGTCGTTTGAAGTACGCAATTTTCAAAAAATCATAACTCGCACAAAAAATTTTATTCTGCTGGTTTGACGTGGAATCACTCATTTGCAATTAGAATGTAATTAATTACAAAAGTGCCCACAGAAGTTTCACTTCAATAAAACGAGTTATAAAAAAAAAAGCACTATTTCCCAAGATTCATCCCTCGAATCGTTTCCTGAATCTAATTTCGTCGATTTAAGGAGTGCGATATACGTTTAAAATTGCCGGAGATAAATGCCGAGCGGTAAACTTACATTTAGCATCTCCAATAGCGGCAATGTCGAGGAAGAAAACAACAAAAATTTTCTTGTTTGAAAATACGTCGTTAACGACGATTAAATAACGAAGTTGACAGCGAACGCAGAACGATGAGACGAACAATTAATTTTCACGGATTTCCATCGCAACCGACGATGAATTTGATCATTTTAAAATCGTAAACTTACCTTGCGAAAGCATGGTGATTACTTTGAGACAGACGTATTCCTCCATTCTAAGCTTAACTCGCCTGAACATGAGCGTGACGTAAGTGATTTTTTCAACCATGAGTCCAACGTCCTGTCGCAATTGGTCCATGGTTATCGGCCTTCCCATCATACTGGTCAGGCACGTTTGCAACGTATACATGTTGTTCGAAACCTTAAAAACAAGAAAAAAATTAATTTTTTTGTTTCAATGAAATTTCATCAATGTCATCGATTTCGTCAATTGGAACTTTGGGAGATATGTGATTCGGAGGGAATTGGCTTCCTTGTCAAGGAAGCTTTGTGAACTTTTTTATTGTATTTAAAAAAAAAAGATGATTGATTTTGAGGTTTTTTTTGTGGAATTTAATCGTTAGATTGAACCTTTGGAATGGCGATTTGTGATTTTGAGATCATTTTGCTTCCTCATAAAAAAAGCTTTGTTTTCGCGAAAAAAAATTTTTTCGCAATTTTCATGTTAGTATGTTCAAAATGTCCCAAAACGTCGGGAAATCATATTTAAAAAAAATGTCCGGACGTATGTGTGTGTGTGTGTTTGTGTGTGTGTGTACGCTTTGTGCTTTCCTTGAAATGAATATGTCTGGAGAACGCTTTGGGCGTTCGACTTGAAATTTGGTATACAAGTAGACTACGTATGTCCCTGTTCTGAGTGCAATTTTTTTTTAAATTGCAAAATAATTGTCCATTTGGCTGGATTTTGTATTTTCTGTAAATTGTTTGTTAGTCGTCTAACTTTCGTAATTTTGCAGTTACCACCCTGAAATTTTATGTGCAGATGCACTTTATAATAAGGACGGTTGGGATTGAATTTGGGAAAAATGGCTCAAGAGGTTCGGTTTGAAATAAAAATTTAATTTTTCGCAAAAAATTTGTAAGTTCTCTAACTTTTGTAATTTTGCATCTATCGAGCTGAATTTTTTTGTGACGATACACTCAATGACAATGAAAAATAATACCGAATTTCATAAAAATCGCGTGAGGGGTTCGGTTAAATTTTTTTTTTGAAAATTTCCATAAAAATTTTGTTAACGCTCCAACATCCACATTTTTAAAAGCATCGAACTAAAACTTTTTGTACAAATACACTAGATGATCAGAATGGTTAGGGTTGAATTTGGTGAAAAACGCTCGAGATGGTTGATCGCAAAGAAATTTTGAAATTTTCGAAAAATACTTTTTAACACTAAGTTTCCTAATTTAGCAGCTATCGAGTTCACTTCTCTAGCACCAAATACACTGGACGACAAAAACAATTAATAATGTAATTGAACAGAATTGCTAAAAAATCATGCAAATTAGAAATTTGCACATAGCTTCTTCATTTGTTTCCGTCGTTCGTGAAGCTTCCTTTATGAGGAAGCCATGATAATAAACATACATGTCATCATACAGATGGTCAAGGAGATCCTCATAAAGGAGGGTTGACGAACGACAGAAACAAATGAGGAAGGTATGTGCAAATTTCTAATTTGCATGATTTTTTTTATTTGTAATGGCACATGCATCCATTGCACATTACTTTTTTATTTGTAATGGTACATGCATCGATTACACATTACTTTTTTGAATTGTAATGAAACACGCATCCATTACACATTACTATTTTCATTTGTAATGGAACATTTATTCATTACACGTTACTTTTGTAATTTGTAATGGAAAACTTATCCAATACACATTGTTTAAAGTAATGGGTAATGCATTATTTTTACAACTCTGCACTCAACTCAATTTGTATCCTCGATTTTTTTAGAATATGACTTCCATTGTAGAACAAAAAAAAATCATGTACATTGGGAAGTTGCACATTACTTTTACATCATACAATGGAATAGTTCACAAAGGTTCTTCATATTTTTCTAAGATACTGGCAGTTTTAGGACCATATCGAGATCAGAGTTGTGAAAATAGTAATGTAAAAGTAATGCATTACCCATTACTTCAAACAATGTGTATTGGACAAGTTTTCCATTACAAATTACAAAAGTAATGTGTAACGGATGGGTGTTCCATTACAATAAAAAAAAAGTAATGTGTAATGTATGCATGTTCCATTACAGATAAAAAAAAGCAATGTGTAATGGATGTATGTCCCATTACAAATAAAAAAAGTAATGTGTAATGGATGCATGTGCCACTACAAATAAAAACAGTAATGTGTAATGAATGCGTGTTCCATTACAAAGTACAATTTAAAAAAAAAGTAATTTGCAGTCAAGATATTCCATTACAAATAGAAAAATTGCCCTGCTCGTATTAGAAACATGCACATTGTTGTCTCATTATTTTATTTCACTCACTGAAAGTTCATCCACAATTATCACAAATGATCCATAAAGTTAAAAAAAAAAGAACATGCACATTATTCAGGGATTCAATAAAGCGACAAATTTTGTATCAGTAACTTGTAATTTTTATTAGATTGCTTATAATTATGGGTAACAGCGTGTAAAAGCAAGTTGAATATAAAGTTGGATAATTTTTGGGGTTGAGTACATTTTCGTCCTTCATATTTAACGATGAACTGTCTGTTTTTTTGTTTCTATTTTTTTAACTTCATGGATCATTTGTGATAAATGTGAATGAACTTTTAGTGAGCGAAATAAAATAATGAGACAGCAATGTGCAAGTTTCTAATACGAGCACGGCAATTTTTCTATTTGTAATGGAATAGTCTCCACTGCAAATTACTTTTTTTTATTTGTAATGGCACATGCATCCATTACACATTACTTTTTTTTTATTTGTAATGGAACATGCATCCATTACTCATTACTTTTCTCATTTGTAATGGGACATGCATCCATTGCACATTACTTTTTTTATTTGTAATGGGACATGCATGCATTACAAATTACTTTTTGGATTTGCAATGGAGCACGCATCCATTACACGTTACTTTTTTTTTTTTATTTGAAATGGGACATGCATACATTACAAATTACTTTTTGTATTTGTAATGGCACATGCATCCATTACACATTACTTTTGTATTTTGTAATGACACTTATCCATGTCACATTATGCAGTGTAATAGGCAATAATTACAGTAATGCATTATTTACAACTCTGATCGAGATGTAATGGGAGACGAAAAGGGAGAAAAATACCCACTTCTTGCATAAAGTCTGCGCCCGTTCCGTCGGAGCCGACATTGGTAAACTTGTGCTGACCGTGCATCGCCTGATATGCCGATGTCGTCAGTACGAGAAGTTCGTGCCATTTGTGTGTCAACAGCCTCGTGTGAACCTCGACCGGTAGCTCAAGGTAAAAGGGCAATCTCTTGGTCCACTGTACCAACTTGTACACTATGCTGTCTCCTATTTGACACAGCTTTTCACTTAAGTCTGATTTATGGTCCAACAGCTCGTCCAAGTTCTGCAATTGAATTAATAAAACGAATAAAAAATGTGTGATAAGAAAAAAATAAGAACAAAAAATATTGTGATTTTCAAGAATCAAAATAAGAATCCAAAATCTGTGATTAAGAGGAGGCTAAGTACCATTTTTATTCAATCCCTACCTTATCGACGTATCATCGTCGTCCAGTCTTTCTCCGACAACCGTGGATTAAAATTAATTACATTTTGACAATTAAGAGGGGGCTAAATTAATTAACAATTGTCAATCGAGCCCCCTAAATATTATAGGTTACTCGTCAGAATCCATGGTGCTGCCCTCACTCGCACGTCTGTGAACTACATTTCGCCATTTCGTTTTTCAATAAAACTAAAATTTATCGATATTTATCTCTTGATACGCAATCCAAACTTACGGCGTGTCATTTTGATAAAACAATGTCGAAAACGTCTCGATATTTGTATCGTGGCGTTCTTCATGGAGCCTCACTCTTGGTTTTACCCGGAATGCAGTAAAAGTTTAATAATTTAAGTTTTTCAATTACAGTTTCTCGGTGGTAAATGAATCTGTAAATTTTTTTTTTTGTTCTTCGAAAATTTTTTAGTGAGGCTACATTCCCGCCATTGTTCTGATGATGTTGTTAAAATTTTATTCTATTCCATCCATTTGTATGAGAGCAAGTTTGGATGGCAATTTCGAGGTTTAGTGTCGGTATTTAGCCTCCTCTTAAGGGTTTATATGCAGTGAGGATTTTCAAAAAATCGCTTTTTTCGACCTCCTGACTGATAATTTGTGATTCAAAGAAAAAAAACAAGGAATCATGAATTTGTTATTAAAAACAATGAAAATTAAAAATGTGTCCCAAGACAAAATTTCAATTGGGGACACTTTTTCGAGGCCTCCGAGGATTATCGTTTTTTTTTTTTTTTTTTTTTAATTTTTTCACAATATCATTTCTCACCCTCAACGTCGCAATATCTTGGAACTCGTCGCAGTCTATGAGGGTTTGTATCATGGCGAGGGTTGCATCGAGAGGAAAGGCACGATCCCTCGAACTGCTCACGGCGTTGTCTAACCTTTGCCTTAAATGCACCACCTGCAAAGATAAAGGCAAAATTTAGAAAATACAATAATCGAAGCAAAAACGAAAATTTCGATGAATTTTTCGATATTTTTTCGAAATTAAACTTTCGACCAGGCAGATTCGCTCATGATTTTCATTCATTCAATATTATCTGGTGTTTTTTTTTTTTTTTTTTTTTTTTTTATAAAATTGTTTTTTACAACTTCCTACGCGAAGGTATTAATCGGGTAGGCCTTTCACTGACCTTTAGAGGCCCCATCGGTGGTTCCTCGCTGAGTCTCGGTATGAGAAATCGTGAGCGTGCATTAGCTTGATTTTTTTTTAATTTTTTTATATATATATTTTTTAAGTTTTTTCACGTGGGTCCGTGTATTACGAATCACGTATTACGAACTCACGATCTGGACTTTGCGTAGGGAAAGCTGTGACCGTCGTGGAACGGAGTCTAGTGAATGTATAGCAATGTATGGGGCGTTCCATCCCAAATAGGACAGTTTGAAAAACTTTTTTTTTCCCCAAATTTTTTATATTTTTTTTTACCCATTGAAAGAGCCTTGCTGTTGAATTTTGAGATTCTTTCGATTGCCCGTTCACAAGATATTAAATTTGAAAAAAAACCGCTCTTTTATTGGTTTTTTGATCATAACTTCTTCAATAATGGTCCAAATTAAGTGTTTTTTGTAAAATTTTTGTCTTTTCTATGGCCTTTTCAGAAAAAAATACAAATTCAACCTGTTTTTGAATAAGTTTTTTGAGCTTTAAACTTTGAATCGTTTTTTCAAAAGTCGGTGCATATTTTGATTTTTTTGAAAATGTTTCGTTTCAAACTTCTATTTATTCAACAACTTTTAAGACCAGTCCGGTCGTGGGCCCTCCATAATTACCTACTATTTCGTTTTCAAGTTTTTGGGTACGTCTCGTAAATTCTGGTACTTGGGTCATTCCATGTCAAATCGACCAAGAGTTGGAATCGACCACTTTCAATTTCGATGAAATTTAGTCAGAAGTTTTGTTTTATCATAAAATCAAGTTCTACCGAGGAAGAAAAAATTATTTTTTTTTTCAAAAGTTATGCAAAATTGAAAATTTAACCATTTTTCAATTTTTTTTTCTAAATATCTTGAAAACTATGATAGTTATGAAAAATCGTTTGTTTCGTCTTGAAGAGAATACTTAGGGCTACGAAAAAAAAAATATTCCGATAACAAATTTTGGAAAATGATGAATTTGGAGAATTTTGAATTTTTTAAAATCGTGAAAATCCACAATTGACATCAAATTTTTCTTCAATTTTTTAAATATAATACCTTGTACTGATTTTAACAAATCCTGAAATTTTAAGAAAGGTGTTTTTTTTGTCTCAAAAACATGCATTTTTTTAAGTTGAGCAATCATGTAATTTTGTAATTTTGAGCAGTCAAAATTACATGATTGATCAACTTCACTTAAATTAGAGGTAAAAAAAAAGTTTGACCAAAATTCAAAAATTCATATTTTTGAAACAAAAAAAAACATTTCTGAAAATTTCAGGATCTTTTAATATCAGTACAAGGTGTTATATAAAAAAAATAAAACCAAAAATTTAATGTTGATCGTGGATTTTCCCGATTTTGAAAAAATTAAAATTCTCCAAATCCATAATTTTTCAATTTTTTTAAATCGGAATACATTTTTTTTTGTAGCCCCAAGTATACTCTTTAAGACGAACCCAGAACGATTTTTTCGTAATTATAATAGTTTTCAAAATATTAAAAAAAAAAAACTTGAAAAAATGTTAAAAATTTGAATTTTCGAAAAAAAAATTTGAATTTTTTTCCTTCGTTAGAACTTCGTTTTATGACAAAAGAAAACTTCTGACCAAATTTCATCGAAATTGAAAGGGGTTGATTTGACATGGAACGACCCATATTCAAAGGTTTTGCGCATGCAACCATCAGCGAGACACATTCAAAAGTACTTGATACTTGTACTTGAAAAAAAGTACTTCGAGTACTTCAAGTACAGAAAAGTACTTGAAATTTTCAAGTGCAGTACTTCAAGTACAGGAAGTACTTGAAAAATGTAAGTGCAATACTTGAAGTACTTTTTTTTCAAGTACTTTGTACTTGCAAGTACCGAGTACTCTCAAGTATTGCCCAGCTCTGTTTGAGATACAGCAACCTGTTGATTCGACGTGGAATGCCCCATATGTATTTGTGTGAAACTACAGCGTGGCGCGAGAAGAGAGAGGGAGAAGAAGAAGAAGAAGACGAAGAAAAAAGGTGGAGGTGACGGAGAGAATATACAAGGAGTAGGGTGAGGTCAGTGTCCCTTGCGCAGACTTTCACGAGAGTTACGAAACGCTTATGGAGAACCGCCCGTCCTTGGCACCGGTTGCCCGCTGATTTTCCGTTGTCCAAAAGCGTTAATTTCCCCCACGAATTGACTCCTTCAAAATTCCCCGACATACCAAGAATACCATAACGAATCTCGAACTCTGTGGCTTCAAAAAAAAAAAAAAATCTTGAAACTCAATTTCCATTCTCTTGTTACAAATATGATTAGGGGAAAAAAATCTGGAGATTATTGGGAAAAACCCAAATAAACCCCTTTGTAAGATGAAAATAAGGCATGAAAACCAAAAATTTGGAACGAAAGTCTCGATTCGCTCGAAAAATCATTATCGATAAATGGGGGGAGAGGACAATCATCCGAAGGAAAAAAGTAAAGGGAAAGTAGTCTCGTAACTCGATGCTAAACTTGGCTAAACCGCAATCGTGTCTTTCATTATCGTGAATTACGTAAACTTCCGCGTTATTGCGTGAGCGAGTGAAAATTCTAGAATATAATCATGCATATCGATATTAAATGCCCCCGAGATGGAAAAAAAAGAGTCTTGAGAATTTTATGTAACGTGATTGCAAGAGCCAAATTTGTGCTATTTTTGCGGTCAAATTGTGACTTTTTTTTTGCTTCCTGGGAGAGGATGCTTTTTCATGAAAAAAAAGTGCATCATTGTACGCAATTTTCGATAAAACTGTAATTTGCAGTCTTAAAAAATGTGCAAATACGAAATTTGCACATTGCTTATAATTTTTTTTTACATTTACAAAGCCTTTTCCAGGGTTGCAAATAATGAATTACTTTTTTTTAGTGCATTTGCATTTTCATTAACCATTAAAATTTAATGGTTAATGGAAATTATTTTCATTAACCATCAAAATTTAATGGTTAATGGAAATGGAAATGAAAATAATTTCCATTAACCATTACATTTTAATGGTTAATGAAAATAATTTCCATTAACCATTAAAGTTTAATGGTTAATGGAGATTATTCTCATTAACCATTAAAATTCAATGGTTAATAGAAATAACTTCCATTAACCATTAAATGTTAATGGTTAATGAAAATGCAATTGCTTTCAAAAAAGTAATGCATTATTTGCAACCCTGCCAATTACAATGTAGTGTGTAATAGAAAAAATTTCCATTACCCACTGCAATGTAATGTGTAATGGACAAAACTTTGATTGCAATTTTGGAAATGGAAAAATATAGATATAAATATAATTTATTGCAGTTTTGCATTACATTTTATTGACTTAGGACTTAGATTTTTAGAATTATAATATGGATGCTTTTTAGAATTTAAGGTGAAAATCTAAGTCTTAAGTCAATAAAATGTAACGCAAAATTGCAATAATTTATTCATCTGTATTTTTCCATTTCTAAAATGGCAATCAAAGTTTTGTCCATTACACATTACATTGCAATGGGTAAGGGAAATTTTTTCTATTACACACTATATTGTAATGGGCAGGGTTGCAAATAATGCATTACTTTTTTTAATGCAATTGCATTTTCATTAACCATTAACATTTAATGGTTAATGGAAATAATTTGAATGGTTAATGAAAATAATATCCATTAACCATTAAATTTTAATGGTCAATGAAAGTAATTTCCATTAACCATTAAATTTTAATGGTTAATGAAAATTATTTCCATTAACCATTTAATTTTAATGGTTAATGTCAATAATTTCTATTAACCATTAAAAAAGTAATGATTAATGCATTATTTTCATTAAAAATTTTGCAACCCTGGCCTTTTCTATGCACAAATCTTATCTGCGAAGTTAGTTTTCCATAGAGAAGGATTTGCTTGTGCTTAAGAATTATGATAATGGCAATTTTCGAATTTTCACGATTTTTTAGGACTCTTTTCGGTTTCGTCTAGGATTCGTTTTCAGTTTCATTTCTCTCTCCTCATTGGTCGAGGCGTGGAAAGCGAACGGCCTCCTTAACGGGACAACCACGCACGAGTCGGCCAATATTTATCCATTCTCAAGAGGCAAAAACGTTCTCCGGACTGTTACACCGGTTTCACTTTTGGCAATGGCCTCTAACGGGTCGAACGTGTAAAACCGATCACGTTCGCTCCTTCTCCTTCTCTCCTCCTCATTCTTCTCCTATGACGCGTGCGTTTCTCCTCTCTACCGTTCCATGGCATTTCTTCATTTGCATTATCCATCCGTCATCCGAAATACACAATACGACTGATTCTTCGGTGTATCGGCATGATTTTTGGCTTCATCGTTTTTCCCGTTTCCTAATAATTCCACAATGCGTTAATACTTCTTGAAAAGATACGAGGGAGTATTTTTTTTTTTTCAAATAGCGAAAGATATGTGTTTTTTTCAATGTTTGAGAAATTTTAAACCTCTCGAGAGCAAATTTTGCATACAATTGCGGCAAGTAGCAAAGATCCAATTTAAATATAAATGCTCAACAAATTTTTGTCAAAAAATGCTTGTAAATGCTCCAACTTTTACAGATTTTGACTTATCGCATAAAAATGCATTTGGAAGGAAATTTTGAAATTACAAAAAAATCTTTGAAAGATTTACTTTTATAATTTTTCAGCTATCATAATACAACCAAATTATCAAGTAAAAATGATACAGCAATCTGTAACTTCTAATTGGGATGATTGACGAAATCCAATTTGTCACAAATCATAATTTGAATTATTTTTTCTTCCAATTCATCGTAAAATATTAATTTCGCTAATTGATCATTGAGTTTGCGGTGTAAAACAAATATTGCCACATTGCCAATTTTTCGCTGAGATAATACAATTTAATGTGCATTTAATGTGCAAGATAACATAATTTAACATAACCTCAAAATTAATTTGTCGAAAGACGAATAAAAATGCTTGCAATTCTGCTTGACAATCTATAGAACTTTTTCTCGTGTTTACACAATAATACAAAGTAATAAACCGGAGATAAAAAGTAAAAAATGATGGTATAGAATTCGTATGATAAACATTCGAAGTTTCTTAGGTTTATAACGTCTTCTAATAAAAAACCTCCATACTTGAGTAATAATTTTCCGCGTTTCAAGCAAATCTATTTTGTCTATTTACTTACGTTGTATTTCGACCAGACATAATTAATAATTTAACTACATGTAAAGATTAACAATTGCAGGAATCACGATAAAAAAACACCAAACCGCTGTTTGTTATTGTCATACAAACAAATTTTCGTATATTTAGACAAGCTTCGATATCTCGCCGCTTGAAGGCGCGACGATCGGCCACACTCGCGTCATCGGCCGGCTCAAGCAGGAAGTTCGTAGCGAAGCACCGAAGCTTGCATGCGCGCGCATCTCAGGGGCCAGTTTAGACGCCGAGAGGGGAGAAGAAGCTGCTGTCCGAACGTGAAGCCGCGAGATTCTTCAAAACTTTTCGCTTGCAAATAAAAAGGTACGTAATCAAGAAGCGTTTTATCTCGTTTCGCGTCTCATTCTGATTATAAAATAATAGCAATGTAGACATGATTGTCCCGAATACGTCGAGTCAAAGAATGTTCCATTGTGAGGGACGCGATAGAAGCACGATTTTCATTGATTTTGCTCGCGAATTTTCGACTCGATAAAAATCACGTTTGTCCATAAATGTATGGCCATCATTTGTCCCTCGCTTCGTTCTATCGATGAAAGTCGACAAAGCGAGAGAATTCTCGTCTGATTTTGCCATTTGGGAAATCGCAATTTTTACGAAGATTGACAATTTTTTTCGATAGGCAAAACGACCGTTGGCGCGGCGGAAGAGGGGGGGGGGAGGGGGGCGATTTCCGGGGAGCTTCGGGCGTCTGCCGGAGTTTTCGGGCGTCTTCGAGGGCTCTCGTCAGTAGCGGGAGACGCGGCAAATGCAGCGTGACAGGAAAAATGCGCCAAACGACGCCGCAACCCTTTTCATCAGTGCGGTGAGTTTTTCATGCGAACAAAATTAGCGTTTGCCCATAAATTTATGCTCATTCTTTTTCTCTCGAATCGAGCTGTCGGTGCATAAACTTTTTGGACTCCGAATCAGCGCGGCCGCGGCGTAAACTTCGTTTTTCTTTGACAAATTTTTAACGGTTTTTTTCGAGAAAAAAATGGCCGCCAATGGCGGATCAAAATGGCGCTTGGCGAACGATCGATTCACATCGAAATTTCAACCGTGAAACTTGATTCTTTTTTTCTCATTGTAAATGAAATATTTAAAATAATTCGATTTTCATTTTTTTTTGTTTATTCGTGATTAAATACGCGTCGCGATCGATTTATGGATTTATTAAATTAAATAGAAGAAAAAATTCTCCGTATCGCGATTGCGTAAAAAAAGTGCAGTTTTATTTTACTCGCGGTACTTTATGCGCAGTTTTTTTTCAATTCAACGTTTTTTAGTGACAAATGTGTGAAAAAAATGAATCGAAAATTCGCTTTTGGTAAAATATCCCTAAAAACGTAATTAAATCGGCCGATAATTAAATCGCATTAATTTTTTGTTAAATTTCGGAATTAATTGATATGAAAATTATTTGATTCGATAAATCATTAAAGAAATTATTTAATTCGTTAAAGTAGCTTTAACAATTATCCAATTTGGTAAATTAATTGGAAATAATTATCCCATTCGTTAAATTAGTTAAAAAAATCATTTAATTTTTGAAATCGATTAGAAAAAAATTAATAAATTCGTTAAATTAGTTTGAAAAATAATTCCATTCTTTGAAATGGATTTAAAAATCATCTAAAAATTTATTTTCGAATAAAATAATTAAATTTGCCACATCAATAAAAAAAAAATCTATAATTCGTTGAATTAGTTTGAAAAATAAATTAATTCCTTGAAATAAATTTAAAAAACAGTGAAAATTATCGAATGAATTAAAAAATAATTTAAAAATATAATTTCGGTTTTCCAAGACAATTAAATTACGTGTTGAATTTACAAATTGGACAATCAACGGCAGCTTGCTGACAGCAGAATTCTTCTAAATGGTGAGTAAACTTTTTTTTAAAATTAATTAACTCTTATTTTGTTTGAGAACACATCTTTAAGGGGGATGAATTACCAAGGAAAACTTCCGTTTTTATTTTTAGAATCACCAATATTTTTCTTGGGCATTAGATTCTCAATGGAAATCCCAAAAACCAAAATTCAATTCCAAAAAAATATTTGAAATTGTTTTTTTCCTTTCCATTTTTACTTTAAGATGCATTTTTACATCCTTAAGGGGGAGGGATGGAAAAACCTCTTTTTTTGCATTTCTCATTCCAAAAACCAAAATCCCATTTCTAAAAAATGTTGAAAATTGTTTTTTCACTTTTAATTTTTACTTTAAGATGAATTGCTTCATTCTTAAGGGGGAAGGATGGAAAGAACCTCTTTTTTGTAATTTCTGGCGCTTTTTTGTGTAATTTAGGGCCTCATATTCTTAATGACAGCAAAAAAAAACGACCAAACATTATTTTACTTTGAGAACCCATCTTTAAGGGGGATGAATTACCAAGGAAAACTTCCTTTTTTATTTTTAGAATCACCAATATTTTTCTTGGGCATTAGATCCTCAATGGAAATGCCAAAAACCAAAATTCAATTCCAAAAAAATTTTTGAATTTGTTTTTTCCCTTTCCATTTTTACTTTAAGATGCATTTTTACACCCTTAAGGGGGAGGGATGGAAAAGCCTCTTTGTTGCATTTTTCATTCCAAAAACCAAAATTCCAATTCTAAAAAATGTTTAAAATTGTTTTTTCACTTTTAACTTGTACTTTAAGATGAATTGCTTCATCCTTAAGGGGGAGGGATGGAAAAATCTCTTTTCTGCATTTCTCATTCCAAAAACCAAAATTGCAATTCTAAAAAAATGTTTAAAATGGTTTTTTCTCTAATTTTTACTTTAAGATGAATTGCTTCATCCTTAAGGGGGTAGAATGGGAAAAAACCTCTTCCATTGCACTTTGACGATGGAAAATTTGAAATTATGAAATAAAAAAATGTAAAATGGGCTTAAATTCTTCGACTTACTTCGGAGGGGTTGGTGAGGGCCGTCTTTAGGATTGTCCCATTGACGAGATGTCCCGTGTGAGCCTGATGACTCGGATGACTCGGGGTGGGTTGGGAATTTATCGAATCACCGGACGTTATTTTGTGATGATGAAGAAAGCTTCCGGCTAACTGTTGGGCGTGGTGTTGCTGTTGCTGTTGTTGTTGTTGTTGTTGCTGTTGCTGCTGCTGGCTGTGATGAGCAGCCGCAGCGGCTGCCATGTGTTTGTCAAGCATCGTCGTCGCCATCGCTCCTTTTATACCGCTTAACGATCCCGAGCCATTAACACCCCCAACGTTACCGCTACCCGTCATACTGCCGATTCCCCCGCCGACCCCGCTCGTTTTATTCGTCTTCTTGTGCTTCTTGTATTTGACCTTCAAAAAAATGGAGAACAAAAAGTTTGAACGGTGGAACAACGGTCAGCATTAATTTTAAAATCTGTGGCAAAGTCATAGTAAATAATGATGGGAGGGTTGATATTGGAAAAAAGGGTTGATACTTGGAAAAAAATGGCTTAAGGGGCTGAAAAAGAAATTAAAAATTAGAAAAAAATACTTTTAGACGGTGAAACTCTGGTTTGACTTAGTGCGAACTTAATTTCTTTACAAAGCTTCAATTGGTAAGAATGGGGGTTGATAATTGAAGTTAGAAAAAAATGCCCCGCTCGTTTTATTCGTCTTCTTGTGCTTCTTGTATTTGACCTTCAAAAAAATGGGGAACAAAAAGTTTGAAGGGTGGAACAACGGTCAGCATTAATTTTAAAATCTGTGGCAAAGTCATAGTAAATAATGATGGGAGGGTTGATATTGGAAAAAAGGGTTGATACTTGGAAAAAAATGGCTTAAGGGGCTGAAAAAGAAATTAAAAATTAGAAAAAAATACTTGCAGACGGTGAAAGTCTGGTTTGACTTAGTGCGAACTTAATTTCTTTACAAAGCTTCAATTGGTAAGAATGGGGGTTGATAATTGAAGTTAGAAAAAAATGACCCACTCGTTTTATTCGTCTTCTTGTGCTTCTTGTATTTGACCTTCAAAAAAAATGGGGGACAAAAAGTTTGAAGGGTGGAACAACGGTCAGCATTAATTTTAAAATCTGTGGCAAAGTCATAGTAAATAATGATGGGAGGGTTGATATTGGAAAAAAGGGTTGATACTTGGAAAAAATGGCTTAAGGGGTTGAAATAGAAATTAAAAATTAGAAAAAAAATACTTGCGGACGGTGAAAGTCTGGTTTGACTTAGAGTGAACTTAATTTCTTTACAAAGCTTCAATTGGTAAGAATGGGGGTTGATAATTGAAGTTAGAAAAAAATGCCCTGCTCGTTTTATTCGTCTTCTTGTGCTTCTTGTATTTGACCTTCAAAAAAATGGGGAACAAAAAGTTTGAAGGGTGGAACAACGGTCAGCATTAATTTTAAAATCTGTGGCAAAGTCATAGTAAATAATGATGGGAGGGTTGATATTGGAAAAAAGGGTTGATACTTGGAAAAAAATGGCTTAAGGGGCTGAAAAAGAAATTAAAAATTAGAAAAAAATACTTGCAGACGGTGAAAGTCTGGTTTGACTTAGTGCGAACTTAATTTCTTTACAAAGCTTCAATTGGTAAGAATGGGGGTTGATAATTAAATTTAGAAAAAAATGACCCGCTTGTTTTATTCGTCTTCTTGTGCTTCTTGTATTTGACCTTCAAAAAAATGGGGAACAAAAAGTTTCAAGGGTGGAACAACGGTCAGCATTAATTTTAAAATCTGTGGCAAAGTCATTGGGTTGACCATAGGGTCAACCCAAAGGATTGACCTTGAAAAAAATGGTATGTTAAAAGAGATACTTTTGAATGCTCCAATTTTGGTAATTCTGCAATTGGCAGAATTAATCATTTTTTTTCAAAAGTAGGGTAGATGACAACGGGGGATGATATTAAATTTAGAAAACATATTTTAGGGGATGCAACTTGAAAAAAAATTGAATTTAGAAAAAAATATTTCAGGGTAGTTGAACTTTGGTAATTTGACTAAGGGTGAACTTAATTTCTTCACAAAGGTCAATGGATCACAATAAGAGTTGATAATTAAATTTAGAAAAAAAATGCCCGAAGGGTGGAACTTGAAGAAAATTAGATTTTAAAAGCGATACTTGTGAATGCTCCAATTTTCGTAATTTTGCAATTGCCAGAATTAATCTTTTTTTAAAAAGTAGTGTAGGTGACAAGGAGGGTTGATATTAAATTTAGAAGACATATCTTAGGGGATGCAACTTGAAAAAAAAATTGAACTTAGAAAAAAATATTTCAGGATGGTCAAACTATGGTAATTTGACTGAGGGTGAACTTAATTTCTTCACAAAGGTCAATGGAGATCAATAGGGGTTGATAATTGAATTTAGAAAAAAATGCCCAAGGGATTGATTTTGAAAAAAATTAGATTTTATAAGAGATACTTGTGAATGTTACTTTTTCAGTTTTTTTTGACTTTTTATTTTTTCAATTATATTTAACTTTGATATTTTACGCTAAATCCTATAAATTTGGGAAGTAACCTCTTGAGATGTTCTAAAAAAATTTGCAAGTTGAAATATTCAATGGTATAGTTTTTATAAGAATTTTTATCGCTGGGGTACAAACGACCCCAGTGTGTCAAGTAAGTTTTGCCTCACCTTGTAGAGATTGTAGACCGCACCGGAATTTCTACCACCGGGCATTCGATCCTCCCTAACAGCCTGAAGCACCATACCCTGTTCAATGCACTTTTTGAATCTGCAGTACTGACACCTGTTTCTCTGTGCCTTGTTTATTTCGCAACCACCCTCGGCGACGCACGTGTAGATCCGCCTGTTTTGCACGGTCCTCTTGAAGAATCCTTTGCATCTGTTCGATGAAAAACAACGAAAACAACAAGAACAATGAAACTCTCGTAACCCAAGATTAGAAAAAGCCACAATGGACAAAAGTTTGGTGGTAATGCATGACCAAGTTCTGGTCGTCAATTCAGATTTTAGACATTGCAACGGAAGGGAAACATAGTAAATTTAAAAAAAAAAGTAGAACAAGGATAATGGTCGGGGAAGATTAGAAAGTTTGCCAAAGTGGGAGAGCAAATGAGATATAAAGTGCATCAGGATGTTGAAAATTAATATACGTCACATCCGGTAGTCCAAGTCCAAACTCTCGTCTCTTTCCATGACGTTCCGTAAAATTGAAGGACCTTAGCGGGCCAATTTTTCTTTTTTTTCGAGTTACTTTAGCCGAGGATAGTAAAGAAATGAGATGGAAGGGGGTCGGGACAGGGTATGAGAAGAATTCCCTGGTCTAATCACAGCCGAGTGCGTCGTTTCTCGAGGGAGAATCTCGAGTAGGTGAAACCTGATCAAAATGTCACAGACGTGTTACTCTTGGTGTGGAAAAAATTGCGAGGGAATGAATACTCGTAAATCTGAACTTTCCCTCAAATCTTTCCCACGTGCAAAAGCTTGTTTTCCTTCAGTTTGATTAGAATTAAAAGAATAAGGAAAAGTAAATATACTTTAGCACACAAAAATAATCTTCGTTCAAGAGTTTTTCTGTATACACTTTATAGATTCAAAAGTATGAAGTCCAATTGGCGCAAATCCGGGAATAGATTTCGTGGTTTCGGCTGTTACTGTAAGTTCGACCCAAGGTGAACGTTGTTTCGATGATGCGGTGTGCGTTTGCCAGGGCCACACATTCGAGTGTGAGACAAGATCATTTATACACGTTGACTCGATCGAATTTCCCAATCGACGCTGAGACATTGGTTTATATTTAGATAATTATAGTGAGAGTGGCCGAGATCACTTGTGAACGAGCTACAGCCAACGAAACAAAGAAAAGCTTCAAGCTCATTCACAAATCCACAGCGTTTCGTTAGTTCAGTTCCAAAGTTAGGAATAACGCCAGAAAAGCGATGATGCATCAATTTTCAAGATCCTTAGCGTTCATTGTTTGATTCATTAGGATTTAAAAAATATGCAGCGGACTTGGTTTTTGGTATCGTTTACCGGAGAGGTCCTAATATTCTAGACGCAAAGCATCAAAGAATTTACTAAAAACTACGGAGTCGAGCAGTTGTAATTGAAACTCACCCCTCACACGTGATGATCCCGTAATGTAAACCGGTCGCCTTGTCTTCGCATATCATGCATATCATCGGCGTTTCGTCCTCCTCGTGTTCCTGAGGTGGTAAGGGTGGTGCCGCCGGTGGTGCAACTGATTGCATAGATTGCGAGGACGCCTCGGACTTGACGGCCCCGCCGTTTCTGACCCAGGGCTGACTCGATCCCGAGGCAGTTAGGTTCAGCGCCTGCATCTGTTGAGCCGCTGGCAATTGGGTAAGGTCACCGGCCCATAGCCTCTCCATATTGAGTGGTGGTCCGGATGCGTAGGATACGCAAGGTGGTTTGCCCCGAGATTCCTGTCCGAGATTGAGCAGCAGCTGAGCCGCTGATTCCTCGGACGAGGAGCAGGAAGCTGCCGCTGCCGTCGCCGTCCACGACGCTGCGGGTGGTGGTACTGGGTCAAGAGGAGGCGGTGACCATCTCATGGTCCTAACGCCACCGAATTCACCCATTATCACCGTCGGTGGTGGCCGCGGAGGCGCAGGTGCTGCTCTCTGAGCAGGAGGCTTCATGCCTTCGCCTATATCGCGTTTGGTCAAACAAATTGTTATCACACCAGACGCAAAACTGATTATTCAACAAGAGAAAGTTACATCCTAAAGCAATACGAGAAGGACTCAAGGAGGGAAGGTATTTCCTTGGATTGGCAAGCAGTTGCAAGTGACTCCCGGATCGTTTAGCCAGAAGTTAATGACTCTAGAGATTATAGACTTTTTCCGGCCCCTTAAATCAAGCGATAGAAATTATACTTCCAACTAACGTTGAAACCTGCATCGATTCCCATGTCAAATGGGCAAGTTCCATTGCGAAAGAGCGATCGATAGGGGTAATGTAACAAAAGAAAAGAGGAATTGAGACTCACACGATGATCCGGTGGTTACACCACCAGTCCCGATGCCGCTTCCTTGCGTGCCGTTCCCACCGGGATTGCTGCTACCACCACCGTTACCAGTATTCACATTCCCACTACCACTACCACCACCACTACCACCTCCACCGCTAATATTCGTAACTCCACCTAAATTTTGTCCATAGCCGACGGCACTGCTTATCACACCGTTGAGTAGTCTCTGTGCCGTGAAACCCTGTACCCCGGAATTTTGCGTCCAGAATTGATGATGAGCCAGCAGATGAGGCGGCACCGAAGGTGCTCTTGGTCTAGGTTGCGTCGGTGAATTCTGCTGCTGACCCTGATTCTGACTCTGTTGCTGTTGCTGCTGATGACCCGTTGCGTGCTGCGACGACGACGACGAATTACTACCCGGACTGTGTCCCTGACAATTTGGATTGTATTGGGACGACGGACTCTCACGATGATTGTCCCTGTGACTATCACGATGACCAGATTGTCCGGTAATGTCGTTGCGCAAAACGCCCCTCTCTCCGTTACCGCCACCACCTCCACCCCCATCGAAAACCGAATTGTCGGATTCCATTTTCATCTGGGCCGAGGACAATTCACCCCGATCGGGACTGTCGCATCTGCTGGCTTCCTGGGGCATTGGTGTCGTTGATACCGCCGTGTGACCGTCAACCGGTGACAATGGGGAGCCTCTCGTTGGCGCAGGTGTGTAGGAACGTTGATGATCCTCCATCATTCGGGTGTTCATCACCGCTTCCGGAAACACGGAATCCGGTGATGCGGTTTCCCGTACTTCTTGGCAGCCACCGTTATCATTACCAGCGCCCACTGATCCAACGATACCGGAACAACGCATCGCATCGCGCTGATTATGATGATGCTGGGTTTGATGGGACTGCTGATGGGTTTGATGAGACTGTTGATGGGTCTGTTGATGCTGCGATTGCTGATTCTGTTGCATGTGGTGCTGACTGTGATGGTGATGATGCTGCGGCTGTGGCTGTTGTTGTTGTTGTTGTTGTTGCTGCTGCTGTTGTTGTTGTTGTTGTTGTTGCTGCTGCTGCTGCTGCTGTAGTTGTTGTTGCTGCTGCTGCTGTTGTTGCTGTTGTTGTTGTTGTTGTTGCTGTTGCTGCTGCTGCTGTTGTTGTTGTTGTTGTTGGGGCATTCCTGGACTCGGGCTGCTCCGGAGAAACTCGCTCTTGACTTTGATCACTGCGCAGCCCGGCGAGCCTGGCATGTTTACGTCCGGCGACGATGTCGATGTGTCCGCCACGCTCTCCCCTGGAGCAGGAAATGTTATTGGTGAAGGTACGTCCGCTTGCTGGATTCCCAGTGGCGAACCCGCTGATCCGAAGGACACTGGGGAGTCTGAGAAAAATCATTTCGTCCATATTCTTTTTCTAATTACTCTGAATATTTGAGAACTTTTGGCTTGGGACTCTGTTTCGTTTTTCGAAAGGTCATTTTGTATTATTTTAGCTCGGTGATTTAAAGGGCTTTAGATATTAAGTGGTTCATTCGAATACTCTGTGGTTTGGCTTTTTCATGTGTCTTTGATCGAATCGAATTCGATAGTCCTTTTAGCGCCAATTTGAACATTTGTTGGTCGTTCGATTCTAGGACTTTGAACTGTGATCCTCAGCTGAGGAATCAGAATTTAGGTTAACTCTCCATAAGTGGGGCAGTAAATTAAAATTTGGAAGACTGCTTATTCTCAAGTTTTGAATATATAGTTTTTACATTTTGGCGAAAATTAAATCAGGTCATTGAGTTGGCTATAATTTTGTTTTCTGTATGAAATTTCGTCTCAAATCACCAAAAATTATTTTTAGATTGTTGAAGCTTCGAGATCTCGTGTGGTTCATAGGATTCTGATCATTTTTCAATTTTTCGTCGATTTTTGAAGTTCCACCATTTATGACCATTTTTCAGATGACTTCCCTTTTTTTGACATTTGTCAAAGCCCGACAGTGGCTACAAAAATTAAGTTATCGAGATGAACCAAACGGCGTTCTCCAAGTTAAATCATAACGTTTGCGTACGAAAAAGAAATTCCAGAATCGGTCGAACGATCGTAAAGTTATGAGCGTTTGAAATCTCGCTGTTTCGAGATTTCCAAAAAGTTGGGGAAAATCAATATTTCTCAATTTTCATCGATCTAACTCGACTTTTCTCCACATTTGAGTCTACATCGTCGTAATACAGCTCGATCCTGCTCAATTAACCGGGAATTTGAGCAATAATTCAAACTTTCGCGCAATCATAACATAAATCGTTGTTTCCTGTATTAAATTTCTTCGCCATCTACAAAATTTTTTTTAGAGTGTTAAAGCTTCGAAACGTCGTGTGGTTCATAGGATTCTGATCATTTTTCAATTTTTCGTCGATTTTTGAAGTTCCACCATCGATTTATGATCATTTTTCAGATGACTTCCCTTTTTTTGACATTTGTCAAAGCCCGACAGTGGCTACAAAAATTAAGTTATCGGGATGAACCAAACGGCGTTCTCCAAGTTAAATCATAACGTTTGCGTACGAAAAAGAAATTCCAGAATCGGTCAAACGATCGTAAAGTTATGAGCGTTTGAAATCTCGCTATTTCGAGATTTCCAAAAAGTTGGGGAAAATCAATATTTCTCAATTTTCATCGATCTAACTCGACTTTTCTTCACATTTGAGTCTACATCGTCGTAATACAGCTCGATCCCGCTTAATTAACCAGAAATCCGAGCAATAATTCAAACTTATTGCATTCGACTTAATATTCATCAATTTCTATGAGAATATAAATCGTCCCGTATTTCGCGGAACATGTCCCACTCTGTGTACGAATAGGCCCGTTCTCATTGGCTGAGATTCACCGATCTTACAATGTTTCGCGATTACATCGTGTGTGGGATCTTCATTGCGAATGATCGAATGATCGTGCAAGCTTGGTTCAACGATCGCGCAATCATCTTGAACTCGTTTAACGTGTTAATTTTACAGACCCGGATTCCAAACTCTCTAATGTTTCCCTTCTCGCCCTCCCAACTATTTTTCTTCTCTTTCGCATCTCCTCTCACGCCACTAGAATCCCTCTTTCTCCTCCAACGTATCACAATCTTCAAATGGTATGCAATGTCATACCGAACGTTTCGAGTCCCGAGTCGAGCATGAAAATGTTATTAATCGTCGTTGACGTTTCGTGCTCGATCGTGGCGCACACTCGATGTCACACGGCGAGATATGGTACTATGATTAATAACGTTTCAGGCCTTTTCATCCCTCTCCGCTCACCCCTTTCGACGCCTCTGGTCTAATGATCACAGGCACCGCGCAAAGTTGATCCTACTGCATTCTGGCAAATGTACACACTTGTATATGAGGCATTCCACGGTGTTTCGATCAAAATCTTACCTCGATGATTTCGATTTTTCTCTAAATTTTTTACATAAATAAGGATATTGAAAAAAATTTTCCCAAATTTTTTCAGAATTTTTTGGTCACGCGTTTTTTTGATTTTTTTTTTTGATAAAAACGGGACAACTTTGTAAAATCTGAAAAAATTCAGATAAGTCTAATAAAATATAAGACATTTTTTAGACTCCGTTCCAAAATGGAGATTTTAATACTCTATGAGTAAAATTCAAAAAATTGAAAGAAACAAAAATTTACTCGTAGAGTATTAAAATCGCCATTTAGGAACGAAGCCCATAAATTTTGTTATATTTTATTAGATTATTCTGAATTTTTTTCAGATTTTACAAAAGGGTCCCTTCGAGAAAAAAAAATCCATAGAACGCGTGACCGAAAAATTCTGAAAAAATTTGGGCATTTTTTCTTCAATGTGTTCTTTTATATAAAAAATTAAGAGAAAAATCGAAATCATCGAGACAAGATTTTGTCGCGTCATATTCCATGACATTCCGATCAAAATCTTGCCTTGATGATTTCGATTTTCCTCGTAATTTTTTATATAAAAAAACACATTGAAATACATTTTTCCAAATTATTTCGAAATTTTTTGGTCACGTGTTCTTTGGATTTTTCTTTTTTTTTTTTTTTAAAGGGACCTCTTTGTAAAATCTGAAAGAATTCAGAATAATCTAATAAAATATAACAATATTTTTTGGCTTTGTTCTAAAATGGAGATTTTAATACTCTATGAGTCCAATTTTTTTTTTTAATTTTTTCAATTTGACTCATAGAGTATTGAAATCTCTATTTTGGAACGGAGCCCAAAAAAGTTGTTATATTTTATTAGATTTTTCTGAATTTTTTCAGATTTTACAAAGTTGTCCCGTTAAAAAAAAAAATCCAAAAAACGCGCGACCGAAAAATTCTGAAAAAATTTTGGAAATTTTTTTTCAATGTCCTTATTTATATAAAAAATTTAGAGAAAAATCGAAATCATCAAGGTAAGATTTTGATCGAAATACCGTGGAATGCCTCATATATATATATAGATACAAGCGTAGAAAGTCTGATAGATACCGCGATAGAGTCTGAACTAATATTTCATTCTGACTTAATAATGGAGACCGTATTACGAGTGTCGACTAACCGTGGAAATTAAACTTTGATGACCTCTTGGTTTCATTGGTCTGTAATGTGATTTATTTTTATTTCAAAAATCATTTTTCTTTTGTCAAATTTGTCTCGTTTGTTTTTGTTGAATTGACAAAAATCTGGAAGCAGACATTTTTTCGTTTTGTAATTGTGTTGATTTTCTTACTGATTGTTATTGATAAAGATGGGTTAGAGAGAAGAGAAAAAATGTATTTTCAAAAAGGATTGGATCGTAATACCATTTTTATTGGGATTTAATCACGATTGGAGGGCTTTGTTGCATTTAAACATTGTTGCATCTCAATAAATATCACATTTTGAAAATAATTCATTGATTTTATAAATTGATAAAAATCTACTGGAACACACTTCTTTAAGTCTTTAAATTGAGTAAAATTTTATAATTCATCATTATTAATAAAGTTGTTATGAAGAGAAAATCATTTTTAAAAAGGACGAATGCTATAGGATTTTTTTTTAATGATTAGATCTTATTATTATTTTTATTGGGATTTAATCATGATTGTAGGACTTGACTGCATTTTGAAAATTGTTCCATCTCGAAAATTGTCTTTTTTCATAAATAATTCATTGATTTTCGAAATTGTCAAAAATCTACGAGAACTTATTTTTTTTTAAGTTGAATAAAATTTTATATCCTATTATTATTAATAAAGTTATTATAGAGAAGAGTAAAATCATTTTTTTAAAGGACGTACGCTGTAGGATTTTTTTTTTCAATGATTAGATCGTAATATCATATTTATTGCGATTCAATCACGATTATGGCAAAAAAACGTTGAACGTAACTAATAATTATGGATCAATCGATGAATTAATTGTTGAATGGACAAGCTATTTATTGATCTGACTAATTTTGTCCGATCGTTTAATTTTTCCGAGACTCACGAGTCACGTTTCTCTTCAACTATGACGTCATTTCCGGATTTCATTGCAACCGTTTAATGTTTTAAATGCTCATTGCTGACTATTCTACATATATATATATATATATATATAATGACTTGGGACATAAACTTTGAGAGTGAAATCCACACGTCACACAATGCATTATTTATATATATAAGGATGATTAAAAAAAAGTGTTTTTTTTCAATTGCGCTTCTTTTCAAGGTTTTTTTTATTAATTTCCGAAGTAATTGCTCCAAAAACAGAAATTTCGCAACAACGGCGTTTTTAGAACGTTTTAGACTTTTTTAGAATTTTAATTTTTTTCTACCAATCTTTACAAAGGATCGTTACTGCAGTGTGAGTCTTTAATAGAAATTAAGAAAATAATAAAGGATAAATTAATCAAATTTTATTATTCACAAAATCAATATTTTAGAAATTTTAAGTTCCATGAAAAATTTCATATTCCATAAAATAAATTCCATAGAATAAAAACAAAGTAAATAAAATAAAGGATAGATTAATAAAATTTTATTATTCACGATATCAATATTTTAGAAATTCAACCGCGTTTTTTTAGAACGTTTTAGAATTTTTTAGAATTTCAATTTTTTTCTACTAATGTTTACAAAGGATCGTACTGCAGTGTGAGTCCTTAATGGAAATTTAAAAAATAAGAAAGGATCAATTAATAAAATCTTATTATTCACAAAATCAATATTTTAGAAATTTAAAATTCCACAAAATAAATTCCATAGAATAGAAACGAAGTAAATAAAATAAAGGATAGATTAATAAAATTTTATTATTCACGATATCAATATTTTAGAAATTCAACCGCGTTTTTTTCGAATGTTTTAGAATTTTTTAGAATTTTAATTTTTTTCTACTAATGTTTACAAAGGATCGTACTGCAGTGTGAGTCCTTAATGGAAATTTAAAAAATAAGAAAGGATAAATTAATAAAATTTTATTATTCACAAAATCAATATTTTAGAAATTTAGAATTCCACAAAATAAATTCCATAGAATAAAAACAAAGTAAATAAAATAAAGGATAGATTAATAAAATTTTATTATTCACGATATCAATATTTTAGAAATTATACAGCGTTTTTTTAGAACGTTTCAGAATTTTTTAGACTTTTAATTTTTTTCTACTAATGTTTACAAAGGATCGTACTGCAGTGTGAGTCCTTAATGGAAATTTAAAAAATAAGAAAGGATAAATTAATAAAATTTTATTTTTCACAAAATCAATATTTTAGAAATTTAGAATTCCACAAAATAAATTCCATGGAATAAAAACGAAGTAAATAAAATAAAGGATAGATTAATAAAATTTTATTATTCACGATATCAATATTTTAGAAGTTAAACCGCGTTTTTTTAGAACGTTTTAGAATTTTTTAGAATTTTAATTTTTTTCTACTAATGTTTACAAAGGATCGTACTGCAGTGTGAGTCCTTAATGGAAATTTAAAAAATAAGAAAGGATAAATTAATAAAAATTTTATTATTCACGAAATCAATATTTTAGAAATTTAGAATTCCACAAAATAAATTCCATAGAATAAAAACAAAGTAAATAAAATAAAGGATAGGTTAATACAATTTTATTATTCACGAAATTAATATTTTAGAAATTTTAAATTCCATAAAAACAATCTTTTTGGGTCTGACTATCAAAAATTCCAAAAACGTCATTTAGCAGTGAAACAAAAAAATTCTTCTCACTCTCATTTGTGAAAACTCTTTTTTTTTTTTAGGAAAAATGTACAAAAATCTTGAATAGAAGGGCGATTGGATGAAAATGTTTTTCTTAATCACCTAAATATTTCCATTGCTTTGTGAAAAGTGGAAAAAATAAATGCGCGCCAGTACGAAGAATCGAGGCGCGCGAAAAGGATGTGAGATTATATGGTAGCAACGTGTAGGTCAAGGAAGGAATGCAGTTGACAAGGCCGTTTGCGCCGATGACTGGTGTACGTAACGCATTTTGCCAGTATTCACAGTCTCGAGTACTCTGAAACAAACGTTTCAACATACCTATCCGTTTCAAACGCTGCGAACAGAAAGAACCAATCTCGTAGGAATACTCTTTTTTTTTATCTCATTGTAGTTTAACGATCAATTTTTCGGTTTTATTATTGCCAAGATGTGGCTAAAAAAATTAAGATAGCTAAAAGAAATTTCCTTGTTCCCCATTGAAATAATTCTAACACGAATTTATAGAAACCATAACCTAAAATTTGTTAAAACTTGACTAGAAAAATCATAATTGCAATCAGAAAGGTGATCTTTTGATAAAAAATTAAAAATAAATTCATGAATAAATAAATTTAGAAATTCCATTAAATTAAATTTTTGTTAAAATCATTGTCACAAAATAAGTACAAGACTCAATAATTAATAAATTTGTGTTAATTTATGTTATTGCTACGTTATAGCAAAAAAATAAATAAACATAGCTAAGACAAATTTTTTGTTCCACATTAAAAAAATTCTAAACGAATTTATAGAAATCATGACCTAAAATTTGTTTAAACTTGACGAGAAAAATTATAACTTCAATCAGAAAGGTGATCTTTCGATTATGAATCATAAATAAATTCATAAATTGAATTAAATTTTTGTTAAAATCATTGTCACAAAATAATTACAAGAGTCAATAATTAATTAATTCGTGTTAATTTCCTTTAAATTGGTAAAAATGAGTAAACACAGCTAAAACAAATTTTTTGTCCCACATGAAAAAAATTCTAAAAGAATTAATAGAAATCATGACCTAAATTTTGTTTAAACTTGACTACAAAAATTATAACTTCAATGAGAAAAGTGATATTTCGATTATAATTTATAAATAAATTCATAAATAAATGAATTTAGAAATTCATAAATTGAATGAAATTAAATTTTTGTTAAAATCATTGTCGCAAAATAATTACAAGACTCAATAATTAATTAATTCACGTTAATTCATATTATTGTTACGTCAGGGCCAAAAAATAAACATAGCTAACTAAATAAAAATTCTTTTCCTAAATTCTAAAAAATTCTGAAGGAATTTATAGAAATCATAACTAAAAAATTCTATAACCTGCGCTAAAATTTTGTCATCCTTAATCAGAGAAGTTATTTTTTAGTTCTAAAATTATCCAGTTTTCCCAAACTATCATATAAATATTGAGTTAATTAAAGATTAAATTAAAAAATACAAATTTGTATTAAAATCATTGTGAATTAAAAATTATATTTAAAAAAATTAAATTTTTATTAAAATCATTGTCAATATAATTACAAGACTGAATAATTAATTAATTCATGTTAAAGAGTAAAAATATTTTAGTATTTACCATCGTGAGAAAAGAATAATTTTGAGGCAAGCCAGTGACGATATCCATTGTCCCAAAATGCAAACGGATTGAAGTTAAAATTCGCAGCGAAGTAAGGATTCACAGGATAATATCCTTCGTAATTTCGAATAATTGGATTATAGTAATATGTATTGCAATTATTTACGCGAAGAAATTCGCAATTCCAGGAACAATTTATCACGTTAAAGTTCATTTTTAATCCGATCTTATCGCATTATTCCTAATTAATTTTGTATACTCTAAATTAATTAGTAATCAGTCGTGTCAAATTAATTATCAGAAAAGTTTCCGCAGAAGAATAAAGAGGTAGCAATCATAAAAAAATTTTAATTTCACGATTTATACAAATACTGGAATTGTTGTTATTATTATTATTATTATTATTAATTTATTTATGGACAAAATGAATTTATAATTAATAGTCAATGTTCTTGATCCCAAAATTCCCAAAGAATTTTATTCCCGCAGCATCCGGATGCAGTAAATTCGATTTTTTTTTGTAGACGATTTTTCAGTAGTAAAATCTTCATTGGTCAGCCAAAATTCCCCTCATTCATAATTGTCACTTTAACACGCAAAATTAAGCCATCCCTCGCATAAATTAACGTCTCTAAATTATAATTAGAATCACCAAAGTCTTGCCAATAATTCCCAACTAAAAATAACTTTCAGAAAATAAGAATTTGAGTTTTTTTAATTTCACGATTTATACAAATACAGGAATTATTATTATTGATATTATTATTAATTTATTTATAGACAAAATGGTTTTATAATTAATAGTCAATGTTCCTGATCCCAAAATTCCCAAAAAAAATTATTTCCGCAGCATCTGGATGGAGCAGAATTATTATTTTTTCGTTAGAGAGGATTTTTAAGTAGTAAAATCGTCATTGGTCGGCCGCAATATTCCTCATTCAAAATTGTCACCTTCACACGCAAAATCAAGCCATCCCTCGCATAAATTATCATCAACAAATTAAAATCACATTCACCAAAATCTTGTTAATAATTCCCAATTGAAAATAACTTAAAAAAAATATGAATTTTCAAATTGAGTTTGTTTAATTTCACGATTTATACAAATAGAGGTATTATTATTATTATTTATTTATTTATTAACAAAATGGTCTTATAATTAATAGTCAATGTTCTTGATCCCAAAATTCCCAAAAAAAATTATTTCCGGAGCATCTGGGTGGAGTAGAATCGATTTTTTTTGGTGGAGACGATTTTTAAGTAGTAAAATCGTTTTTGGTCAGCCGCAACGTCCCTCATTCATAATCGTCACCTTAACACGCAAAATCAAGCCAAATAAATTAACGTCACTAAATTATAATTAGAATCACCAAAATCTTGTCAATAATTGCCAACTAAAAATTACTTTTAGAAAAAAGAAAAAATTCATGAAAAACTGGTCGAAGAAAATTTGTTTCGAATTGAAATCTCCACTGCGCAGTTTTCGGTCTAATTTTAGCGTTTGTTTATCTGCGGCAGAGATAATAATTAGATAGTATTGGTTGGTCGTGGAATCGGTGAAAAAAATCACTTCGAAATTTGAAGCGCCAATTTTGGATTTTTTTTTTTCGATTTTTTTTTTTTTTTTGTAAGCGAATGGGAAATGGGAATCTGCGTGTTTTCACGAGTTCGGGCGATGATAAACTAGCCGGTGGATTCACGGGAAACCGCGTGGGCGATATTCACCCGTTAGCGCCATCTGTCGTTCTCTCTCTCTCTCTCTCTCTCTCTCTCTCTCTCTCTCTCTTCTCCGTCGCGCATTTTCCAACCCCATTCACCCCTTCGAACCCCCATCGCCACATGCGCTTCCCACGTCCGCCCCTGCTCTTCTCAACGCGCGTTTGAATCCCATTTGAATGTATATGGGTCATTCAATGTCAAATTGACCGAGAGTTGGAATCGACCCCTTTTAATTTCGATGAAATTTGGTCGGAAGTTTTCTTTTTCAATAAAACGAAGTTCTACCAAAGGAAAAAAAATTGAAATTTTTTTTTCGAAAGTTAAGCAAAATTCAAAATTTCACAATTTTTTAAATCTGTCAAGTTAATTTTTTAAATATCTTGAAAACTATTATAGTTACGAAAAATCGTTCTGAATTCGTTTTAAAGAGTATACTTAGGGCTACGAAAAAAAAATGTTCCGAAAAAAAAATTTGAAAAATGATGAATTAGGGGAATTTTGAATTTTCAAAAATCGTGAAAATCCAAGTTCCATATTTTATTTTTGGTTCAAATTTTGTTTATATAATACCTTTTACTGATCTTGAAAAATCCTGAAATGTTCAGGGAGGTGTTTTTTGTTTGTTTCAGAAATATGAATTTTTTAATTTTTAAAAATCGTGCACGATAAACATTAAATTTTTGGTTAAATTTTATTTATATAATTCCTTGTACTGATCTTAAAAGATCCTGAAATTTTCAGGATGGTGTGTTTTTGTTTCAAAAATAAATTTTTTTGAATTTTGGTAAAAAAAAATTTGTTTGTTTTTCCTCTAAGTTTAGGAAAGTTGAGTAATCATGAAATTCTGTAATTTTAAGCAGTACAAATTTCAATTAATGATAATTAAAAAAAAACATTTGTTACTAAAATTCAAAAATTTATATTTTTGAAACAACACACCATCCTGAAAATTTCAGGATCTTTTAAGATCAGTACAAGATATTGAATAAAAAAAATTAAACTAAAAATAAAATATGGAACTTGGATTTTCACGATTTTTGAAAATTCAAAATTCTCCAAATTCATCATTTTTGAAAAAAAAATTTCGGAATATTTTTTTTTTCGTAGCCCCAAGTATACTCTTTAAAACGAATTTAGAACGATTTTTCGTAACTATAATAGTTTTCAAGATATTTAAAAAATGAATTTGAAGAATTTGAAAAATTGTGAAACTTTGAATCTTGCATAACTTTCGAAAAAATTATTATTTTTTCCTCTGGTAGAACTTCGTTTTATTGAAAACGAAAACTTCTGACCAAATTTCATCGAAATTGAAAGGGGTCGATTTTAACTCTTGGTCGATTTGACATAGAATGACCCATATATTTATGGTAATGGGGCATTCCACGTCAAATCACGCGGTCATCGGCCCGATCCCCTCAGATTTTGATGCCTAATGAATCGTGGGTTTCGTTTGACCCAAAATATGACCTCAAATTTTTATAAATTTTTATTCCATTTTTTAGGGATTGCCCGATGTAAAAATTATTAAATTGAAGAAAGACATAAGAGGGACCTTGTTCAAATTGATGAAATTTTTTTCACAGAAACTAGGGCCCAAAACAGATATTTTCATCATAGTTCGATAATGGGCCAAAAATAATTACATTTTTTTTTTTAATTTTTAGTTATGTTTGAATCATCCGTTTTATTTCAGGTCGTCGATGTTAATAAATTTTCGAAAAATGTCGTCTTTTCACTCTTAAACCAAGAAAAATAAATCAAGTTTCACTAGAAAAATATTTTTGTTGTTATTCTCACTACAAGAAACAATCAAAGTAAGAAATTATAAAAAAAAATTAAAATACAAAAAAAATAGTAATAATTTTCGACCCATTATCGAACTATGACGAAAATATCTGTTTTGGGCCCTAGTTTCTGTGAAAAAATTTTCATTAATTTGAAAAAAGCCCCACTTTAGATTTTCCCTCAGTTTAGTGAATTTTTAGCTAGGGCAACCCCTAAAAAATGAAATCAAAATTTCTAAAAATTTGAGGTCACATTTTGGGCCAAACGAAACCCACAATTCATTGGACATCAAAATCCAAGGGGGTCAGGCCGATGACCGCGTGTGATTTGACGTGGAATGCCCCATATATATGACAGATCCAATGGGGGTTGGTAGCTCTTGGGGGTGAATCTCGTGCCAGGGTCTTGACACGAGCTTCCGCGTACCACGAAAGGTCACCCGTCGCATCAAAAACATCCCCCTCCCTCTCTCCCTGATTTCTTCATCCCCAAGTTAACAGCCCACGTTCGCGTCTATAAATTCTACCCTCAATCGCCGGTTTTAGCATCCCCGGACGAAATTATGCTATATCCTCTACTTTTTACAGCATTTTTAGGTCTCAATCATCGTTAACTACGATTGTTACAGTTTTACCGTGCATTGGTTATGACATCAAACCAAAGACACATGAAAATATTCGCCATTTTGTTTTTTTCAATTTTTCTTCGGTTTTTTGCGTTTTTTCTCGCGAATAATTTTTTATCGACAAAAACTCAGCATGATTCAACATCAGCAGTGATTTTTTGACTAAACTCAAGTTTGTAAATGATCAAAAAAAAATTTTTGAATTTTGAGTAACTTTTTAGAAACTTTAAAATATCAAAATTTTAAGTGCTCGTAATGCCATTTTGGTTTAGTTGATTTAACATTTTTTGGGTTGGACGCAGATTTTGTGGTTGAACTTGGAGAATGCAGTTTGATTTATCCCAATAACTAAATATTTGTAGAAATGGGAGGATTTTGAAAATCGCTGAAAAAAATGGAAGCCTTGAAAAATTTGCAAAAATCGATGGTCGAACTTTAAAAATCTGCCAAAAATCGAAAAATGATCGGAATCGGATGAACCAAGCGAGGTTCTGAAGCTTGAACGATTACGAAGAGAATGAGCTTGTGTCCAAGCCGAAATTCTATCTAGAAAATAAATGACAGCCATTTTAGTGAACCGATTTAATTTTTGCCAAAATGCCAAAAAAAAAAAATTTTTTTCGGGCCTTTCATCGATATATAATTTCTTCCTGCTCACGAATCTACAAATAATTTTTCTAAAAAATCAAAATTTTCATGAATTTTCATTAAAAATCCTTTTGCTTAATTCAATCAATCGATGGACAAACTTTAAAAATCTGCCAAAAATTGAAAATGATCGGAATCGGATGAACCAAACAGTGTTTTGAAGCTTGAACGATTACGAAAAGAACGAGTCGAAATAAAAATCGAAATTTCATTAAAAAAAAAAATGACAGCAATTTTAGTGAACAAATGCAATATTGTTTAAAATGAAAAAAAAAATATTTATTTATTCATTTAGGACTGAATATCGATGTAGTATTTTTTCTCTCTGAGCTTTTCTTCCCAAAAAACTCAAAATTTGTACAAATTTCAATCAAAATTCAATTGCGATTAATTTGCTATAAAAAATCGATGGAAGGATAAAATAGTCATTAACGTTTTTTTTTTTTTTTTTTTTTAAGGGACAAACCGACTCGGGAAGTTTACAAAATATTGCAGGCCCAATTTTTCAAAAGTTCAAAAATTAAGTGATCAAATTTTCTTGGTATCGAATTTCCCAAAAAATTAATTAAGGTTAATTAATTAATTAACCTTTCTTTCCAATTAATTAATTAAGGTTAATTAATCAATTAACCTTTCTTCTACCTCAATTTTGCCAATTTTCCAATTAATTAATTAAGGTTCATTAATCAATTAACCTTTCTTCTACCTCGATTTTGCCAATTTTCCAATTAATTAATTAAGGTTAATTAATTAATTAACCTTTGTTCTACCTCGATTTTGCCAATTTTCCAATTAATTAATTAAGGTTAATTAATCAATTAACCTTTCTTCTACCTCAATTTTGCCAATTTTCCAATTAATTAATTAAGGTTAATTAATTAATTAACCTTTATTCTACCTCAATTTTGCCAATTTTTTGGACATTTAGAATGAATAATGCAAATTTATTCTCACCGTCGCTGCTACATCGAGAGTCGACCTTTCTCCTTTTCAACTTGAGGTCTTGAAACAAGCTCATGTTGTCTAGCTCACACGGGCTGCTCGTAAGGGTCATAATTCCTGAAAGCAGATAAAAAATAATTCCATTGTAATCGATGTAGCCTCTCGTTGCTATTTAAGGATGTTGAATCCCAAATCACAAATGATGAGAAAATTCTCAAAATTTGGTATGTTTTTGGATGAATTATTGAAGAGGTCGTGTAAAAATTTCACAACGATTTGGAAGCTCATTATCGAACAATTAACATTAACAAATTAAATTAAATTAAATGTAGTCTTATGAAAACTGATATAACTTTGCGATAAATTTTTTTTTTGACCTCTCAATTTTTGAATATCTACACTATATTGAAAGCAATGGAAACAGAACGAAGTTTATTGATAAATATTTTTTTTATTTGTTTAAAAAATTGTTCTCAACAAAATGTTAATATTTTAATAACGAGCTTCCTAATCGTCGTGAAATTTTTACACGACCTCTTAAATACTTCGTACAAAAACATGCCAAATTTTCCGAATTTTCTCATCATTTTTCATTTTAACCCTTAAGGAGGTTGAAGCAATGATGATGGAATTCTGAAAATTTAATATGTTTTTACATGAAGTATTCAGGAGGTCGTGTAAAAATTTTATGCCGATTACACCCAGAAAAAAGATATAGTACATTTAACTAAATCCTAGTTAAGCCAAATAAATTTTTTTATTTGTAGGCCGGCCTAATACAACTCTATTCAACGAAATTTTTTTTTTTTTGACCTACTAGGAAAATATATTGCGATCTAATAAATTTTTATTTAATATTAATAAATATTATTTCAAACTGAACAAATATGTATTTAAATGAAATTATTATTTTTTTCAATATTTACACAATATATATTTTTAAACATTTCAATCTTTGAATGTATAGCTACATATGTGAAGTCTACAATTTCGTAAAGCTTCGTCTTTTCTTTAAACAGAAGGGAAAATAATAAATACCCTTTTTTATGGGAATCCTTTTCGGGGATTCGACCATCTTGCGTTTTGCCGCAATGTTCAATGTATTAAATAAATATTAATATTAATATTAATTAAATAATAATTAATTATAATTAATATTATTTATATATTTATTTAAATATTTATTTATCATTTATTATTTATTTACATATTTATTAATAATATTAATTAAATATCCATACTGAAAAATCAGGATATCAAACATAGACGAGCTTGGAAAGGATATAGGCGTCGAGAGGCAGGTTCGCTTGTGCGAGAGGTCGCCACCTGGCGGATTTTTGGGGTACTGACAAATCTGCAGATATGATCGTATGAGATTACGGGTGAATAGGTATTTAGTAACAACGAATAGAATTTTTCTTCAACGCCTGTTTCTCGATGACAGGGTATTCAAATAAATAAATATAGTGGAAGTAAATAATCGCCGAAAATTGGATAGAAAGAAAATTTTCTTTAAAGTAACTAAAAAATAATCAAATAAACGATTATAGTACCTACGACTAGATCTTTTTTCTGGGTTTAAGAAGCTATTTATTGAACAATTAACATTAAAAGATTTTATTGGGACTCAACGTCCTTAAGTTTGCAATAATTTTGATATTGATACATATTTTGTTGCTATTTGAATTTGCAACAATAATTTGTCGTCAGCCGCGACAATAATGACGACAATGAGCGAATGAGCATCGAAGTGATGTCATGGAAAGAAGGCATCTGCAAATCGCAACAATGCGCGTCAATTTAATGATACGAAACTCGTGATGCTTTACATTGTGCGTTCACTTTGCTATTAACCTCTCTCCAGCCAATAGTCATGAAACAATTGCCTCCTCATTTCTCATATCAATATCATATAAATGTCGTCCAGCGCATTGATTTATAGACGAGAATGTACTTCCTTGTGCTGATTTTTTTCCTCCACGATTGATACTCGATAAATCGTTAAAAAAAAAAAAAAAATTCCAGCAATCAGAAAAGACCAAGTAGTAGATTTTCGTAGATTCCTCATAGGAAATCAATGATCCTGTGAAGCCAAATTAATTTTCATGACGAAAATGTTAGTTGGTTCAAGCAGGAATAAGAAAATATTGGGTGCAAGTAGAATAGCCAACGAATAGTCGGACCAGATTTTGGGGTCATGAACAGAGTTGTAAATAGATAATGCATTACTGTATTAATTACCCATTACACTGCATAATGTGAAATGGACAAGTGTACCATTACAGACTACAATTAATTTATAATTAATTTAGAATTTTTAATTAATCGTTATTTACCAAATTAATATTATAATCCATTATTTTTTGAATTATTTTAATTACTGATTATTTTAATAATTAGTAATGTATATATCTAAATTATTAATTGTTCAAGTAATTAGTAATTAAACTATTTCAGTTACTAATTATTAGACTAATTAGTAATTGAACTATTTCAATTATCAATTATTTGAATAATTAATCATTTAGATATATAAACTATTAGGCTAATTAGTAATTTAACTATTTTAATTACTAATTAGTTGAGTAATTAGTAATTTCATTATGTTGATTATCAATTTTTGCAGTAATTAATTTCAAGCTTTTTGTATTTGAATCGGGATCTTGAGTTTTTCGGGATCAAAAATTTTTTTTTTAAACTAGTAATTAGAAGAAATAAGTTTCTAATTATTCAAATAAATAATAATTGCAAAAAATAATCAACTAATTTTTGAAACAATTAGTAATTTGAAGAATTAGTTATCTAATTATTCGAATAATTAATAATTGGAAAGAATAATTAACTAATTTCATAAAAAAATTAGTAAGTAGAGTACTTGAGTATTTAATTACTTGGATAATTAATAATTAGAAGGAACCTAATTTTTAAAAAAATCAGAAAATTCATAAGAGCAAAATTTTAATTACTTGATTATTGAGTAATTATTTGATCTAAATTACAAGTAATAAGTTTATTGGATAATAATCGAACATGAATTAGCGAATTTTCGAATATTAGAAATACCTTACTGCCTAATTACTGAGTGCCTTAATAATGAGTAATATTTAATGGAACAATTATAAAATTTTCTAACACAGAGTTATTAGCGGTAATTAAATTGACGAAAATATCGATTTTGCCGATCACTGTTGTAATGGATGCACGTGCCATTACATATAAAAAACGTAATGTGTAATGGATGTATGTGCCATTACAAATAAAAAAGTAATGTATAATGGATAAGTGCTTCATTACAAATTACCATTGAAAAAAAAGTAATTTGTAGTGGAGAATATTCCATTATAAATTAGTGTTTATACGAGAATTTGAAGCAGGTACTATTTTGCTCAAAGGTAAGTCTATTAATTTTTCAATGAAAATAATTTGTGTGTAACTTACTCCATTTTTGTAAAAATTGCAATTCAAGAAAAAATTATTTGGAGTAATTTTGACTTCATTGTTGTAAAAATTACAATTCAAGAATGCAGTAAAAATTACACAAATTATGTTAATTGAAAAATTAATATACTTACCTTCGAGCAAAATAGTATCTGCTCCAAATTGTCGTGGAAACACACTATTTTGTAATGGAATATTCTCCACTGCAAATTACTTTTTTAAAAATTGTAATTTGTAATGGAGCACTCATTCATTACACGTTATTTTTTTTATTTGTAATGGCACATGCAACCATTACACATTACTTTTATTATTTGTAATGGAACATGCATACATTATACAGTACTTTTTTTTATTTGTAATGGAACACGCATCCATCATACATTACTATTTTCATCTGTAATGAAACATTCATTCATCACACTTTACTTTTGTAGTTTGTTACGAAAAACTTAACCAATACACATTGTTTAAAGTAATAGGTAATACATTACTTTTACATTATTATTTTCACAACTGTGGTAATGAATTTAAGGATTTAATTATTTAATTAGGATATTTTATGATTTAGAATTGAAAGAAGGACTCTTTAGATCATGAGGGAAAAGAGGGTTCATCTATTTAAATTTTCGATCATTGTTTAAATGTTTTTAATTTTTTTTTAGAATCATCTTTACTGATTAATGAAATATTTTTAGAAATAATTAGAAATATTTTTAAATAATGCACAATTTTTGTAAATAAACCCTAGATTAACCCATAACATATTCTAATTATTTATGAATTTTTTGTTGCCTATTTCGAGGCGCTGGAATTTAAAAACATCAAAATTTAATGAGAGGATTTTCAAGGAATAAGCTCCATTATTGACAAACCAACCTATAGACTTAAAGTTGGAAGAAAAAGTAACCCAAATTTTGAATGATCTTCCAGATTTTCTTGTAAAATTATACATTAGGGACGTTGAAAAAAATTCGATTAGTAGAAATTCAACGAATAGTCAGACGAGTGTGACGAGTCTGGGGAATAAGTAGAAAAATCGACAAATAGTCAGACAAGAGCAAAAGTAAAATTTTCAATTATTTATCAACCAATCCATTGATACCTAAACCAAGAAAAATACATTTTCTTCAACTTTTTGCCGCCAATTGTCCCATCTCAAAATGACGGAACGTCGATAATATGCCCATTAAAAAAACCCGCTCTAGAATTCCCCAAAACGATTTTTAGAACGAAAAAAAAAATTAACTTTCCAAACCTGAACCCAAAAGCATAATAATCCGTAACAAAAAATCCCATTTGCAAAACCTGCAGACCTTCGTTGTCCCAAAAAAAATGTTCCTCAACTTTTTGGCCCGTTTATAACCTCAAAAAAATGATATTAAATAAATCTCCTTTAAATTGGCGTCCTAAAAAACCCAAATTCTCGTTTCAACTTTTAGGTCCTCTCATAACCTCAAAACGAAACATAAACAAATCTCCATTTTTAAATCGGCGTCCCAAAGAACGTACATTCTTGTCTCAATCGTATCCACATATTTTTTCCCTCACCCTCGCTCGCCGCGCATTGATAAAACCGATGCGAAAACGTCGCTGGCTGTGGCAAAATATCGCGTGCATTCGCGGTGTGCATCATCGCTACTGTGCGAGAGAGAGCGAGAGTATAGCAAACACACACACACACACGCGCGCGCGGGAACGACGCGCACGCGAGATCGGCTCTGCGCATGCGCGCCCTCCCCTCCCCGCGGCGCTCTTCTCGCGCGTCATCCCCTCCACTCGACTCTCTTCTCGCGCGCTCGACTCTCCCACTCCGCGGCGCGACTCGATCGTTGGCTCGTCGTTCGTCGCGCCTATATATACCTTGTACGTGGTGCATTGGGGTCTTTGCTCTCTGGCGTTATGTGGGTCAGCAGTCTCACACACGACGGCGTGTTCTTGCGCAACCGAGAATGCATGCATGGCCCCTCTCGTCGCCGTCGGAGTGTCGACGTCGCGGTCGTCCTCAACGACGTCGACGACGACGCATACTGCGCGATCCTCTCTAACAACGACGACACAAGCTACCTTTGTCACTGCATCTCCACGTTCAATAGCTTTAATGTTCTATATATAGATCTGGAAAGAGAGAGAGAGAGAGAGAGGAGCCTTCTGCCTTGATAAAACCCGTCCCAGGTGTCCGTCAGACCGATTTTTTTTCCTCCAAGGGCTACATCGAACGCTGACTTTGCGGGTCACGTAACCCTTTAAGGCTCAATAGGGAAAAAAAGGTTCCGCAGCGTTCCCTTTGAGGTGATAATTAGAGTGGAATTTATGGAAAAATTTGTTCTCTCAGTCCATCAAATGATTTTTTTTCGATCGTTTGAGGATCGATGGAAATATGATTTTTCTTGCGGATTGTTTTTTGGATTTTGAAGGGTTGGGATTGAAGGAGATCTGAGACCTAAAATTGTGGTTAAGCTTGAATTTGATTTTTTTTTTTAAATGTAAAAGGTTGAATACTTTGTAGGCCATTTTATGAAAATGATGTAAGCTCGAGTTTGCAATTTTTCTGAGTGCGCGGACTGGAATAGGCACTTTTTAGGCTCATGGACCCTTTTTTAGGTTCATTAGCGTGAAAGGGTTTACCTACACTCACTCAAAAGTTGTATTGAGCATTTTGCCTAATTGCAAATTTTAATTGAGATGTTTTTTGTGATGGGAAAACATTCTCGAAAATCTTTTGATGATGGTAACTCAGGATTTTGAAAAAAATCATTTTTTTTTGGGTATAAGCAATAGTCTTAGGCCATTAAAACGATATTTAGTTGGTCTTGTAGTGAATTTTTTTTTTAACCGTTCGATTATCGATTTTGACTAACGCAACTCGCTTTTCCACTTTTTTCAAACTGGAAGGACACTGAGAGAAAAAATTACTGAATTTGAGAACATGAATTTATTTATTAAATGAAAGTATTAATTCGATTATTTATTTGTTGAACCAAGAAATTCACTCTTTATTTAAAAAAATATTTTCACGAATCTATTACTCCATTATATTAAACTCTTATTTAATAGTAACAATTAAATGCATGATAGATTTGATTAAATTTGTATTTATTGGATTAATTACATTGATCGCATCATAAACATGAGATTATTTGAATCTAAAAAACGAATTCAATGCAAAAATATTTTTTTCGAAAAAATTATTTTCTTGCAATAAAGTCATTATTATTTTACTTCAAAAAATATTTTTATTTAAATAGATTTTAATAAATTTGCATTCATCAGATTAATTAGATTTATTGCATCATAAACATGAGATTATTTGAATCTGAAAAACGACCAATATCAAATTATTTTTTTCGAACAAAATGATTTCTTTGCAATAAATTCATCATTATTTCACTTCTAAAAATATTTCTGTAGTATTTTCAATATTTATTAGATATGAAATTGATTGTGATTATTTAAAGAGAAGCTGTAGTAAAATAAATAACACATTATTTTATTCCAATAGAATATTTGTTTGGAATGATGAAATTTTTATTTCCTCCAAGCAAAGAACTATCATTTCTATAGTATACTTTAATAGTATACTTAAGTTGTTAAAAATTAAAAAACTGGTTTTTTAAATGTTTTCTTATATTCGAATCTTCATAACTCCTAACTTTTTTCAAGTGCATAGTAGTAGTCGATAGGGTAATAGGTAGTGTGTTAGGTAGTTAGGTAGGATAGGTATGATGGTAGGTAGGGTCGAGGGTTCGAATCTTGGTCGGACAGAGAAATTAGATCGGAGAATTTGCGCAGATTTGTCTTTTTTTTCTATTTATCTCTTTTTGGGGTCACTAAACTATGCATATTAAATTATTTGGCAAGGGCTATGTATTTTTTATAAAATGTTTAGCAACAATTAATAAACACGCATTTGATTGAATCAATCATTTTACCTGTTGATTGGACCAATTAATTTGTTGATTCAACACATTTTTTTTCTCACTGCTTCCTGTATCAAAAGACACGCATGTTTTGCATGATAAAATGTGTTCTTGATTCAAACAACATATTACATATAATTGATAACATATTGTTAGATTCAAGTAAATTTGTTTATTGAAACAGAAATTTATGGAATAGACTGAAAAAAATGAACCAAGTAAATATATAAGGGAACCAATCTAATATGTTTTGGCAAATAATGAAAAATAGTATCGTACGAAATTTTATTGTACGAGTGCGCAAAGTGCCAGTTTGAGCACGCGTAGCGTGCGTAAAGTGGCACTTTGCGCACGGAGTGCAATAAAATGATTTTTTGCCTTTAAAACTTTATTTCATTGGTTCTAGTAATTTTTTCTCTCAGTGCAGTTTTTTGATTTAATACAAACTTTTTTTTTAATCTACAATTTTCTGCTGATTTTTTAAGACACTTTTTCTGAAATTGTCAAGTTGCTTATTTGCGATTATTTTTTTATTTTTATCTGTTCGATAAATCGAGGCACACGTTGTACCTTTGGAGTGTGTTTCAACGTGGCACACACGTGAATTATTAACGGATAGCAATCACTGCCAACGAGGCAACGTGACTTAGCACGGGACCTTAATGACCTGAATACGTGCGTGAAGGGCCGAGAAAAAAAGATAGAGCTCGAAAAAAGCACCCTCGAGAGCACTAATTAAGGCGGTCTGGGGACTCGTGAAAATTTTAATACAAGAGATGAAGTGTCGTTTGGCATTTGCGAAGGAGAGACAGAATGAGGAAACCAAGAACGATGACAACGAAAAACCATTTTTTTTCATCTTGTTTTTTCTTATCGTTTTTTTTTCTCATCCCAAGACCTCTTTGGCTCTGCCACAATGTAAAACCTTTTCACCGATCTTGGTGCATTGTACAATTTTTGTTTAATTTTTTGTTCAAATTTCTAACTAGAAATTTGAATTAATTCAATTTAATTTTTTTATTTGAATTAAATTTTTTAATTAATTGTATATACATTGTATTAATTGTATATACATTTTTTAATTAATCGCATATAAAAATAATTAACGATGGTCAAAAAATTCCCAGTTAAGAAAAAAATAATAATTTTGACTGACAATCGTAGTCTAGAAATTTAATCGTTTTTTTTTCAACTGGAAATTTTTATCTCCATCGTTAATTATTTTTATATACACTAAATTATTTATTATTCAATTAATTAATTTAAAATTTGTTAATATTATTTAATATTAATTATTTAATTATTTATATATGGGGCATTCCATCCCAAATTGGACAGTGTGAAAAACTTTTTTTTTATTTCCTCAATTTTTTTTATATTTTTGAGTACCCATCAAAAGACCCTCCCTGTTAAATTTTGAGATTTTTTTGATTACCCGTTCAAAAGATATTAAATTAACAAAAAAACCGCTCTTTTTTTGGTATTTTGGTCATAACTTCTTTGATGATGATCCAAATTAAAAGTTTTTTTTTCAAAATTTTTGTTTTTTTATGGCTTTTTCAGAAAAAAAATACAACAAAAATAATCGACGAGTTTTCGAATGAGTTTTCTAAGTGTTAAACTTTAAATTGCATTTTTAAAAGTGAGTCATTTTTTATCTATTTTTTTTTAATTTTTTGCTTCAAACATCTATCTATTCAACAATTTTTAAGACTAGTCCGATCGTGGGATCTCAATAACTACTATTTTTTTCGATTTTTGAAAATTGAATTTTTTTTTTTATAAATTATTATGAATACCAATTTTTGTTACTGTATAGTATTTTTCTCAATACTTAGAATTTTTTTTGACACTTTTTTATTGTTAACAGGTTTTTAAAATTAATAATTAATCGTTAAGTCCGTTAATGAACAATAATAACTACAGTTTTTATTTATTCACGTATTTTTTTGAAAACTTTACATAAACGATTATTTCCTGAATTAGAATATTCCTTTGCCAATACGTTTCCGTTGCTCATTGGAATAATTGAATGAAATTTTTGTGTCTATACAGTTACAAAAATTGGTATTCATAATAATTTATGAAAAAAAAAAATTATTTTGAAAAATCGAAAAAAAATAGTAGTTATTGAAATCCCACGATCGGACTAGTCTTAAAAATGGTTGAATAGATAGGTGGCATTCCACGGTATTTCGATCAAAATCTTACCTCGATGATTTCGATTTTTCTCTAAATTTTTTATATAAATAAGGACATTGAAAAAAAAAATCCCAAATTTTTCAGAATTTAAAAATATAAAAAAATTGAGGAAATAAAAAAAAAAGTTTTTCAAACTGTCCGATTTGGGATGGAACGCCCCATATATATTTTATTTGAATTATTTTAAAATTTCTTTATTTTTCATATTTTGCTTTCTCATAGAGGAAGATTTGTTTTCGTGAAAATTTTTTTTTTCGAGATTTTTATGTCAATGTGTTCAAAATGTCCTAAAACATCGAGAAATCATATTTACAAAAAATGTCCGGATGGATGTGTGTGTGTGTGTGTGTGTGTGTGTGTGTGTGTGTGTGTGTGTGCGTGTGTATATGTGTGTATCCTGAGTTTCTGATGTAAATTATTAATAACTCGAGAACGCTTCGTGATATCGAGCTAAAATTTAGCACACTTGTAGAGCACGAATTGCTTTTCATTTTGAAAAAAAAAATTAATTTACTTTTAACGGGTGTTCAGATTTTATTGACTTTTTTCGTTTTTGCAAGAATGGCGTAAACGCTCTAACTTGTGCAATTTTCAAGATATTGCATTCAAACTTTGTACAGAATTAGTATAACTATTAAGGTTGTTTGGTATTGAATTTGGCGAAAATCCGTCGAGGGATTAAAATTTTATGAAATTTTGAATTTTTTGAAAAATCGCCTAAACGCTCTGACTTGCGCAATTTTTAAGATATTGTACTGAAACTTTGCACAGAGGTAATATAGCTGTGAAGGTTGTTCGCTATTAAATTTGGCAAAAATCTATCGAGGGATTAAAATTTTATGAAATTTTGATTTTTTTGAAAAATAACGCAAGCGCTCTAACTTGCACAATTTTCAATATATTTCACTGAAACTTTGTACAGAACTTGTATAGCTAACAAGGTTGTTCGCTATTAAATTTGGAAAAATTAAATCCATCGAGGGATTGAAATTTTATGAAATTTTGATTTTTTTGAAAAATAGCGCAAGCACTGACTTACACAATTTTCAATATATTTCACAGAAACTTTGTACAATACTTGTATAGCTATCAAGGTTTGTTCGCGATCAAATTTTTTCGAAAATTGATCGAATTTGCACATTGATTACTAATATTTTTCAATAGTTAACAAAGCTTCCTTTATGAGGAAGCCAAATTTGATCGCCATACCGTGTGTTAAAGGAAGCTATGTGAACTATGGATAAAGATGAGGAAGCAATGTGCAAATTTCAATTTGCAGGGTGTTTAATATTAACTTATGAAATTTATATGTTTCGAGCGTTTAAAAATTTGCCATCCGAGGTTGTAACTTCCATAAGTGTCCCCGAGTCGTGGGGCGACACGCTGAGCTCGCTTTTAGTACCTGAATGTACATATATATATATGTATATATTTATAAAATAAGGCCCCGAGGAACGGTGAAAGTGACTCTCCCACGCTATGACATCCTAGCATCGCGGTGCTTTATCCTCAGCGCGGGTTCGTTCTCCTTTCCTTCTCGCGCTTATATTTTTCCTCCTCTCCCCCCCCCCCACTCCGCCCCACAAACACGCTTTTATTTTTGTCTTTACTCGCCAGCACTAATGTCGGTCTTTCTCTTTTGCTACGACGACTTATTCTCTCCGATTCACGTGTGGATATTTTTTTTTTTTTTTTTTTTTTTTTTACGACCGTAACTTTCATCGAACTTCCGCATCGTTACGCTCCGATGTTTCGTCTCTTTAACCCCTCAATACAACGACGAGATTCTCAATCTCGTGGAAATTCTTGTTTTTCCCTTCGTCCTTTCGTCATTGTCCCTCGTTGGAATTTTTGCAGAAGGAATTTTCCCCCCAATTTGCAAAAAATAACGAATCTCGTAATGATCTTCCTTATCTTTTGGCTTTGATCGGGATTTTTTTTTTTTTCGTCGACGGTCGATTATCGCTAATCGATGCATCGAGGAACAGAGGAATGGGTTTGTCATTGGCTTGGGAATGGAATCTTGGATGATTCGTCACGCGAAACTCGGACCGGGAGTCATTGAAAATGCGTTGGGATTTTTCGTATTAGCGGGAAGTAGAAAAGGCACGTTTGCGCTCAGACGGGATACTCTTTTTTTTTTTTTTTTCCCGCACTCCTGTAATTTTCCTAATGGGAGAAAAGGTTTGATAGAGATTGTTCTGGGATTCAAAAATAAATTAAACGACTGGAAACTCAAAAAAAAATTGTATAATGAAAATTTATATGAATTGTTATCAGGGTTGCAAATAATGCATTACTTTTTTTTAATGCATTTGCATTTTCATTAACCATTAACCATTAAAATTTAATGGTTAATGGAAATTATTTTCATTAACCATTAAAATGTAATGATAAATGGAAATTATTTTCATTAACCATTAAAATTTAATGATTAACGGAAATTATTTTCATTAACCATTAAAATTTAATGGTTAATGGAAATTATTTTCATTAACCATTAAAATTTAATGGTTAATGGCAATTATTTTCATTAACCATTAAAATTTATTTCATTAACCATTAAAATTTAATGGTTAATGAAAATGCAATTGCATTAAAAAATGTAATGCATTATTTGCAACCCTGACCATTACAATGTAGTGTGTAATAGAAAAAATTTCCATTACCCATTGCAATGTAATGTGTAATGGACAAAACTTTGATTGCAATTTTGGGAATGGAAAAATATAGATGAATAAATTATTGCAGTTTTGTATTACATTTTATTGACTTAGGACTTAGATTTTTAGAATTATAATATAGATGGTTTTTAGAATTTGAGGTGAAAATGTAAGTCCTAAGTCAATAAAATGTAATGCAAAATTGGATTAATTTATTAATCTATATTGTTTCATTCCCAAAATTGCAATCAAAGTTTTGCTCATTACACATTACATTGCAACAATAATATAGATGCTTTTTATAATTATAATATAGATGCTTTTGAGAATTTTAGGTACCTGAAAATCTAAGTCCTAAGTCAATAAAATGTAATGCAAAATTGCAATAATTTATTCATCATCATCCCAAATAACCCAAAATTGCGATCAAAGTTTTGTCCATAACACATTACATTCAATGGGTAATGGAAATTTTTTCTATTACACACTACATTGTAATGGACAGGGTTGCAAATAATGCATTCTTTTTTTAATGCAATTGCATTTTCATTAACTATTAACATTTAATGGTTAATGGAAATAATTTCAATGGTTAATGAAAATAACTCCATTGACCATTAACCATTTAATTTTGATGGTTAATGGAAATTAATTTCATGGTTAATGCATTACTTTTTCATAAAAAATTTCGCAACCCTGATTGTTATTATTTATTGTGATTTTTATAGAATAATCATTGATTTAAATGGTTATTTTTAGTGTCCTCGTCGAATGAGGCGAGAAATCCTTATTTCTCGTCTCAAATTTTGGGATTATAAAAAAATTTTGAGATGACGAGATTCTCGAGAATCTCGAAACGAGACAAAAATTTCGAGAATCTCGTAATTCTCGATATCGTCGAGATTCTCGAAATTTTCGATATCGTCGAGAATCTCGAAATTTTCGATATTCAAGATTCTTAGATTTTGCGAGATTCTCAGAATTTCCGGATTCTTTGAGATTTTTGGAATCGTCAAGATTGTCGAGATTCTCAAGAATCGTATTTTGCCAAAATATTATCAAAAAATCATAGAAAATTTGGCAAAATTATCGCGAGAAAATTTGTTTTTTTTTCTTCGTTTCCAAAAGGAACGGATGAATGAAAATATCGAGAGTCAAAGATAGCGGTAAATCGAGACGAAAAGTGTCGCTCGGGCAATCGAGCACAGAGATTGAGAACGCCGCTGTCTCGCTTCGTTACTTTTGCCGCGTCTCGCGCGTGGAGCGGGTATATAAAAAGAAAGAAAAAAATATGAAAGAAAAACCCAACAGGCCTTAAAGCAAAAGCAGGAATATAGTGAGAGAGTCGCACGAGCAACGGCAAGTACCGTACGTTGAACCTCAGGCCGAGTGAAAGTTTCTATTATACGACTCCTGGCCTTACCTTACTTTTCCTACGGCAAGCTGAGTCTCGTTGTGTCATAAGCTTCGTTCTCCTGACAAAAAAGGGGGCTTGGGGTAGGGGCCAGAGGAGCCAGAAAAGTCTCGCTTGTCTCAACGACGAATAAAACCTGATCTAGCCGATTTTTTGCATCCTCCACTTCATTTTCATATTTAAGAAGCCTCTGCATTGCGAGGATGCATAACAGATGTAGGAAGAATGGTTAAGACGATAAGTCCTTTAATTTATTAACTTATTAATGGATCATCGATAGTCGATAGAACTAAATCAATATCAAGACAATGGAGAATTGGGATTGAAACAATTTTTGAAGTGGAATTTGGATTTTTAGTCTGGATTGAGGAGGTTAAGCTAGTTGGAACACACTTGGCAAATGAGTTATAAGTTTTAGATTGTTTTTGGATCATTTTGTCACGATTTCAGATGTTTTAGCCAATTGGGTTTTTGATTTAAGATTTTTGAACATTTTTTAAGTGGAATTTAGTGTGATTTAAAGTTCGGATTGAGGAGGGAATAGTTAAGGTTGTTGGAACACACTTGGCTAATGAGTAATGGGTTTTAGATTGTTTTTAGATCATTTTGCCACGGTTTCAGCTGTTTTACACAATTAGATTTTCGATTTAGGATTTGTGAACATATTTGAAGTGGAATTCAGTGCGATTTAAAGTCCGGATTGAGGAGGGAATAGTTAAGTTAGTTGGAACACACTTGACTAATGAGTTATAGGTTTTAGATTGTTTTTAGATCATTTTGCCACGGTTTCAGCTGTTTTACACAATTAGATGTTCGATTTAGGATTTGTGAACATATTTGAAGTGGAATTCAGTGCGATTTAAAGTCCGGATTGAGGAGGGAATAGTTAAGTTAGTTGAAACACACTTGACTAATGAGTTATAGGTTTTAGATTGTTTTTAGATCATTTTGCCACGGTTTCAGCTGTTTTACACAATTAGATGTTCGATTTAGGATTTGTGAACATTTTTTAAGTGGAATTTAGTGCGATTTAAAGTTCGGATTGAGGAGGGAATAGATAAGTTAGTTGGAACACACTTGGCTAATGACTTATAAGTTTTAGATTGTTTTTAGATCATTTTGCGACGGTTTCAGCTGTTGTACACAATTAGATGTTCGATTTAGGATTTGTGAACATTTTTTAAGTGGAATTTAGTGCGATTTAAAGTTCGGATTGAGGAGGGAATAGTTGAGTTAGTTGGAACACACTTGGCTAATGAGTTATAGGTTTTTGATTGTTTTTAGATCATTTTACCACGGTTTCAGCTGTTTTACACAATTAGATTTTCGATTTACGATTTGTGAACATTTTTCAAGTGGAATTTAGTGCGATTTAAAGTTCGGATTGAGGAGGGAATAGTTGAGTTAGTTGGAACACACTTGGCTAATGAGTTATAGGTTTTTGATTGTTTTTAGATCATTTTGCCACGGTTTCAGCTGTTTTATCCAATTAGACTTTTGATTTAGGATTTTTGAATATTTTTTAAGTGGAATTTAGTGCGTTTTAAGGTCCTGATTGAGGAGGGAATAGTTAAGCTAGTTAGAATGCACTTAACAATAATGAGTTATAAGTTTTAGATTTTTTTAAGATTATTTTGTCACGGTTTCAGCTGCTTTATCCAATTTTATTTTCGATCAGTTTCTTTCAAAAATAATTCCCATTTTTTTCCAATTTCAATGATTCATGACTCATTTTCCTTTTCCAAAGATATTGAGGGGACTCATCATTTGGATTATAATCAACAATTTTTTTTGAAGAATTAGATTCCCTTGGCTTTTCCTCAGGATTAATAAATGATTGTACATTTTTATTGATCGTTTCTGAAAAAAATCTTTGCGGTGAATCGATATTTTTGGAGAAAAACTGAATTTACTTATTAAATAAAAACTTATGATATTATTATTCTTGCTAAATTCATTGGAAAACAGTAAAAAAAAACATCCCGATTAATATTTTTTGTTATGTTTTTTCTCTCGAATAATCTTTTAAACGAGTTAATTAGCAAGATAATTAAAAACTCATGAAACTAAAATATATCGAAACAGAATATAGAACATAGTTTATTGAACTTTATCGCTTCATAAACCAGAAAAGTGCGTTTGTATTTTTTTTTTAATAACAAAAAAATTCGAACAGCTTTCGAAACCAAAGCTATCATTCAAGTTTTACGAGTCAGCTTATTCTCAAAAATATATTTTTCTTTTTTCCGCTTCAACGAGCGACAATCATATTTGCAGATGGAATAAAAAGTCATTCCGATTTTTCGATTTATTTAGCCCGGAGTGAAGAAATCATTCCGTCATCGTTGAGGAAAGTTTGCGGACGTGATTCTCCGTAAGAATTGACGATTTTTTTTTAAATCATGACCCAAAAAAGGCACAAATCGATATAGCAACTTTCGAATCAATTGATTGTATAGTCTCTGTACCACAAAATTTTCAAAAAAAAAAAAGGTCATTTTTGCGAGGAAAAAGAAAAATCCTTTTTTTAAAGAAGAATTCTTATGAACCCAACAACAATTTTAACCCACATAAAATTAGTTAGTTATCAACTACGAATTATGAATTCGTAGCTAAAACATCATTTATCATTCAACTTATTAACTCATTATTCGTCCTGATATTTTTGAGGTTTATAGTTTAAAGTTTATAGTTTAAATTCGAGCTTTTTAGTATAAATTTAAGGTTAAAAGTATAAATGGGAGGTTTACACTGACTTTTGAATAAGAAAATTAATTATTGATAACTATTTTAAGCCACGTAAAGTTAGTTAGCTTCCAGCTTCGAATTTTGAGCTACCTTTTCATTTAACTTATTTATACATTAACCACATTTGAGGTTATGAATTTGTGGTTTATACTCAATTTTGATTATAGAAAACAAGTTATTGATACTGATTTCAACACAAATAAAATCATCAACCACGAATCATGATCTACGTTAAAAACTACATTCCAATGTTGATCCTCCCATTTTTCAACACCTCTATTCTTCATTTCGACATTCAACGTAACAAACCGAGTCTAATCAATGAGTTGTGAATAATGCATTACTTTGATAATGCATTACTGTATTTATTACCCATTACACTGCATAATGTGAAATGGACAAGTGTACCATTACAAAATACAAATGTAATGTGTAATGAATGCGTGTGCGACTATAAATAAAAAAAAGTAATGTGTAATGTATGCATATTCTATTACAAATAAAAAAGTAATGTGTAATGGATGCACGTCCCATTACAAATAAAAAAAAGTAATGTATAATGGATGCATGTGCCATTACAAATAAAAAAGTAATGTGTAATGGATGCATGCTCCATTACAAATACCAAAAGTATTGTGTAATGTATGCATGTTCCATTACAAATAAAAAAGTAATGTGTAATGGATGCGTGCTCCATTACAAATGCCAAAAGTATTGCGTAATGTATGCCTGTTCCATTACAAATAAAAAAGTAATGTGTAATGGATGCATGTCCCATTACAAATAAAAAAAGTTATGTGTAATGGATCCACGTCCCATTACAAATACAAAAAGTAATGTGTAATGTATGCATGTTCCATTACAAATGAAAAAGTAATGTGTAATGGATGCATGTGCCATTACAAATAAAAAAAGTAATGTGTAATAGATGCATGTGCCATTATAAATAAAAAAGTAATGTGTAATGGATGCATGTCCCATTACAAATAAAAAAGTAATATGTAATGGATGCGTGCTCCATTACAAATACCAAAAGTATTGTGTAATGGATGCGTGTTCCATTACAATTAAAAAAAGTAATGTGTAATGGATGCACGTCCCATTACAAATAAAAAAAAGTAATGTATAATGGATGCATGTGCCATTACAAATAAAAAAGTAATGTGTAATGGATGCATGTCCCATTACAAATAAAAAAGTTATGTGTAATGGATGCATGTGCCATTACAAATAAAACAAAGTAATTTGCAGTGAAGAATATTCCATTACTTTTTTTATTTGTAATGGAACACGCATCCATTACACATAACTTTTTTATTTGTAATGGGACATGCATCCATTACAGAATACTTTTTTTTAAATTATAATGGAACACACATCCATTACACATTACTATTTTCATTTGTAATGAAACATGCATGCATTACACATTACTTTTGTAATTTGTAATCGAAAACTTGTCCAATACACATTGTTTAAAGTAATGGGTAATTTGTAATGGAACACGCATCCATTACACATAACTTTTTTATTTGTAATGGGACATGCATCCATTACAGAATACTTTTTTTTTAATTATAATGGAACACACATCCATTACACTTTACTATTTTCATTTGTAATGAAACATGCATGCATTACACATTACTTTTTTTTATTTGTAATGGAACACGCATCGATTACACATAACTTTTTTATTTGTAATGGGACATGCATCCATTACAGAATACTTTTTTTTTAATTATAATGGAACACACATTCATTACACATTACTATTTTCATTTGTAATGAAACATGCATGCATTACACATTACTTTTTTTTATTTCTAATGGAACACGCATCGATTACACATTACTTTTGTAATTTGTAATCGAAAACTTGTCCAATACACATTGTTTAAAGTAATGGGTAATGCATTACTTTTACATTACTATTTTCACAACTCTGATCAATACCCGAGCTCGCATGGTTTATTCTTGATTAATTAATTAATTAGCATGAAAAATGTATCATTAAATATTGTATCCCACGTCGGCTAATTTTGGCTTATGAAGCCGCGGTGGGAAGAGGAAGAGGGAAAGAAACAACAAAACAGAATGAGGGGAAAAAATGCCTTAACGATCGCGAAATTACGCGTGTTGGATCTCACACTCTCTCGGAACTTTTATCCAGATTTCTATGGTTGTTCACGCAACGCGAGAATATAGAAACGTAATATAAGCCCGTATAGAATCGTTGACTCTGTTGCGATGTTGAATAATGGGGAAGCGCGCGCGAGTGTATTTCTATCGTGGCTGATTTCTCACTCGACAAATGACGATGAAATCAAAAGTGGTGAGAAATCGTTTTGCCTCGTGTTTGTTTATTTCCCGATTCTGTCGCCTTAAAATTGCACCGGAAATACATTCTAAAATCAAATTTCTTTTCCTTGAAATGATTCTTTATAAATCAAATAAAAAATAAGAAAAATACTTTATCGAAAAAAAAAAATTAAACTAATTAATTAATTATTAAAGTATTAAAAAAAAATACTCTATACATTTTTAATAAATTGATTTGATAAATAAATGACCGATAAAAATCGATTTTGATAGTTCTCGCGGTAATAATATTTATTCAATTTATTGAATTATTAATTATTTTAATTACATTAATAATTAATAATATGATGGGAAATGACTTTTAAAATGAGAATTTGTATGGATTGAGGTAGATCTGAATTTGAGAGTTTCTACTTAATGTAGAATGAAATCTACACTAATGATGTTAGAGTAAAATCATAGTTTACTTAAAAAATTCTGTATTATTTTGATGCAGTTTTTGTGAAGTCAAATTTGTAATTTTAGTTAGATCTCAATGAGAGCAATTTATCGAAATGGATTTATAATGTAATGTTTATCATTTGAAAATTGGAGCGATTTAATTGTTTATGTAGGCAATAAAAATTGTGACCTCACACCATTTTTTTTTATCGAGTTAGAATTTCATTGACCAAAATAAATAAAATAAAGAAAACTGGACTAAAATAAAAAAATTTAGGTTTAGAAAATTTGCATTAAATTCGTGGATTTATTAAAACGAGCATTTCTTTGTAAAATCATTCTTGTAAATTTTTTCTCAATCAGTTTGGAACTTTTTGATTTAGCTCCTCCATTCAAATTAATTTTTCTTTCATAACGTTTAAAATTTTTTTTAGAAATTCGAGTATTTCATCCACTTTGATATTTCACATTTTAAATGGTTATTAAACGGAAATTTTTGAAAATTTTTGTATCTCAAAAAAAAAAAGAATATACGAATTCTACAAAAAAAAATAGAAATAGAGTAGAAAAAAATAATAAAAATATTTGCGTTTTAGTACTAAAATTGGCATAAATATTTTAGTTTTTTTAAATTATATTTGGAAAAATATTTGGAAAAATTTTCTGTTTTGACAAAAAATAGAGAATTGGAATAAAATTCTACGAAAAAATGGAGATAGAGTAGAAAAAATAATTGAAATATCCTCGTTTATTCGATGCTAAAATTGGCATCAATATTTCTGTTTTTTTTTTTAAATCTATCAAACGGTGAAATATTTAGGGAAATTTCCCGTTTTTACAAAAAATAGAATATTCGAAAAAAATCAAAAATAATTGAAATATTCTCGTTTTCTTTGTGCTAAAATTGCCATAAATATTTCTGTTTTTTTTAACCTATCAAACGGTGAAATATTTAGGAAAATTTCCCGTTTTTACAAAAAATAGAATATCCGAAAAAAATTCTACAAAAAAATCCAAAATAATTGAAATATTCTCGTTTTTTTTTAGTGTCAAAATTGGCATAAATAGTTTTGTTTTTTTTTACCTATCAAACGGTGAAATATTTAGTAAAATCTTCGGTTTGTACAAAAAATAGAATATTCGAAAAAAATTCTACAAAAAATAGTCAAATTGATGGAAATATTTTTGTTTTTTCTTGTGCTAAAATTGCCATAAATATTTCTGTTTTTTTTAAACCCATCAAACGGTGAAATATTGAGGAAAATTTGCCGTTTTTACAGAAAATAGGACATTCGAAAAAAAATCGACAAAAAAATCCAAAATAATTGAAAAATTCTCGTTTTTTTTGTGCTCAAATTGCCATCAATATTTGTTTTTTTTCACGTATCAAACGGTGAAATATTTGGGAAAATTTTCCGTTCTTACAAAAAATAAAATATTCGAAAAAAATTCTACAAAAAATAGTCAAAATAATGGAATTATTCTCTTTTTTTTGGTGCTAAAATTGGCATAAATATTTCTCTTTTTTTTAACTTATCAAACGGTAAAATATTTAGGAAAATTTCTCGTTTTTACAAGAAATAGAATATTCGAAAAAAATTCTACAAAAAAATCCAAAATAATTGAAAAATTCTCGTTTTTTTTTGTGTCAAAGTTGGCATAAATATTTTTGTTTTTTTTTTACCTATATGACGACCCTGAAGTACACTCATCTTTGTGCACATGTTATTACGTGCCTTATCGCGCACTACAACAATTAAAAAAAAAAAAAAAAAACACTGAACAAATCGACGTCGCACTCGATAATTCTACTTTCGGTTCGTTGAGCCCGAGGCCGAAAAGGCCAGAGAAAAATCCGACGTTTTCATGTTATCACAATCCAGAGGCCCGAGTTCTTATCAACACTGATTAATTTTTTCAACACTAATTGATCAAATTTTTCCTCATCAATCTGAGGCAAAATATTTTCCTCATCGTCGATTCTGACTCGGGAAAACCTTCAGGAAAATTCACAAAAAATTCAACAATTCCTCGTCGCGAATATTTTCCATAAAAGTCCAGAGTTTATCCTCTCAATAATAAAATTAATTTCCCAATATCCAGAAAAAATCCTTCGCCCGCATTTTTCATTAATCAATTAATCAATTAATTAACTAATTAATTAATTGAACTCGTTTAGCCAAATCGATTCTCAATCGATCTTCACTGACTCATAAATTCCTCCAAATCCAAAATTTCATTGCACCAAAAAAAATCACAAACACTCGTCGAACAGCTCAAAAGTTTCGCCAAAAACTTGAGGCCCCAAATTCTGACGATTAGGCACCAAAAAATTCCAAAAAGCGGCACAAAACAGTATAAACGTTGTACCACAAAATTGCACAAATTTTCGCACTCTCAGTGAAAAAAAAACAAAATCACGAATTCACTCGGGGAGTCACGTCAGACCGGAAGTGAGAAAAGGGGGTGTAAACACATTTTTTTTTTTCGAATTTCAAATTTCCGGGAGAGGTCGCGGAAGCTTTCCCGCGCTCGTGACGAACGATAGTGAAAATATTTTCGTTGTTTCGCGGTTAACGTTCAAAGTGCGTGTGATTCGACAATGAGCGGCAGCGCCGAAACGCGCTGAGTGAAGGCGGGCCGAAAGGCTTGAAAAGAAGAAAATAAAAAAATACTCTTTTTTCGGGGGCAATGGTAGAGTTTGTACAAACGCGAGAGAGAGAGAGAGAGAGAGAGAGAGGAGAGACAGTTCGAAACCGGACGACGAGAGAGGATCTCCTCGTCGTCGTGTCGTATGCGGGGCAAAGCAGCGCACACGATGCGTGGCCCGCGAGAAAATGCGATGGTGGTGGTTCGAGCCTCGTGGTGGAGGTACCAGTGACCTCGATAGCGCGAGAACCCAGCTATGTTTATATATATATATATTAGGGCGATTTTTTTTTCTTTTTTTATTTTTTTCACTCCCCACCTAAAATGTTGTTGCATATGTCTGAAAGAAACTACCCTGAAAGTTGCAGCCCTTAATATTAATATTAAGTACTCGCCCTTCGCGTGAAAAGATTTCCCATCTAAAATACACGTAAATAAAAAACTTTTTTCTTCAAATAGCTATAACTCCGCGGCATTTTATGCTATCATATTGTCCTTGGTCGCAATTTACGCAGAATTGAACGATCTTCAAAAATGTCCTGAGCAGCATAAGTGTAATTTACACTGGTGAGATGGTACGAGTCACTAAAGTTGATTTTGACCCACACTTCTCGTTTTTTTGCTGTTATTTTTGAAATGATCAGCGTTATCGAAAAATTGCAAAGGAAAATTTTGTTGGAAATTTAATTTCCTACAGAAAAGGTCCTTTAGACCTACTTGCGAAAATTGATATTTCTTGAGATATTGGACCTTAACTTGGTTTTGGTATACAATTTTTATGGTTTATTCAACCAAAAGTTTCAATTTTTTGATATTCTATATCATATCACCGTATCACATATCATATCACCAGTGGCGAAATGATATGGAATATCAACAATTAAGAACTTTTGGTTCGATAAACCGTAAAAATTTTATACCGCAAATAAATTAAGGTTCAATATCTCAAGAAATATCAATTTTCTCAAGTAGGTCTAAAGGACCTTTTTTATAGGAAATTAAATTTCCAACAAAACTTTCCTTTGCAATTTTTCGATAACGCTGATCATTTCAAAAATAACAGCAAAAAAACGAGAAGTGTGGGTCAAAATCAACTTTAGTGACTCGCACCATCTCACCAGTGTAAATTACACTTATGCTGCTCAGGACACTTTTGAAGACCGTTCAATTCTGCGTAAATTGCGACCAAGGACAATATGATAGCATGAAATGCCGCGGAGTTATAGCAATTTGAAGAAAAAAGTTTTTTATTTACGTGTATTTTAGATGGGAAATCTTTTCACGCGAAGGGCGAGTACTTAATATTAATATTAAGGGCTGCAACTTTCAGGGTAGTTTCTTTTAGACATATGCAACAGCATTTTGGGTGGGGAGGGATGAAAATTAAAAAAAGTCGAAAAAAAATCGCCCTAATATATATATATATGGATATATGTATTAGGGTGGTCCTTATTTAGGCTATGTTGTTTTTCCTTTTGACGATAGTGCTAAATCGGTTTTAAATAAATAAATAGAAACTCATACCAAATTTCAGCTCGATATCTCAATTTTAACCTGGCCCCCACGGCAGTCAAAGTTTTAAAGGGGAAATACATGTATTTTATAAGGTCAATGATTTCAATATTTTTTCAACTTAGTTAATATTGATTCAAAAATTTGAAACTTGGCACATATATTGCTCATAATATAAGGTATATTTGTAGTATTTCATCAGATTTTTCATCCTCGATTTTCGACATACCCTCCCGCTAAAAAGTTTGGACACATTTGTCGAATTTTGCACCGCACTAAAAGTTTGATTGCGAAGTCAATAATGAAGATAGCTAAATTTTCCAAGCGGCGTTTGAAAGAGGACATATTAACCTTCATTTTGCTTTTTTAGAAATTTCTCTACGATTTTTTTTGAGCCCGGTACGCACTTTTGAACATGGCGAATGGCCATGTTCAAAAGTGCGCACCGGGTCAATGACCATGTTCAAAAGTGCGTACCGGGCTCAAAAAAAATCGTAGAGCAATTTATAAAAAAGAAAAATGAAGGTTAATGTGTCCTCTTTCAAACGCCGCTTGGAAAATTTAGCTATCTTCATTATTGACTTCGCAATCAAACTTTTAGTGCGGTGCGAAATTCGACAAATGTGTCCAAACTTTTTAGCGGGAGGGTATGTCGAAAATCGAGGATGAAAAATCTGATAAAATACTACAAATATACCTTATACTATGAGCAATATATGTGCCAAGTTTCAAATTTTTAAATCAATATTAACCAAGTTGAAAAAATGTAAAAATCATTGACCGTATAAAATACACGTATTTCCCCTTTAAAACTTCGACTGCCGTGGGGGCCAGGTTAAAATTGAGATATCGAGCTGAAATTTGGTATGCATTTTTATTTATTTATTTAAAACCGATTTAGCACCATCGTCAACAGAAAAAACCACATAGCCTAAATAAGGACCACCCTAATATGTATGAATATATGAGGCATTCCAGGTCAAGTCGGCCACCCTATTTTTTAGAATCACCGAAAATAGCATACAAATTTTTACAAAGTAGTTCCAACTGTCAAGAAAATTCGTGATTTTTTTCAGATTTTTATATCACACATTTTAGCCGAAAAAAAAATACAAAAAATTTTCTCGTTCCATTTCGTAACTCGAAAATTATTCATCGTACGAAAAAAAAAGTACAACATGAAATTTAGGATTTTCAACGTACTTTTCAATGAAATTTTTTACGAACTCCTCCGAAAGCTCTGTATGCCATTTTTGGAGCAAATAATGTTTCGATATTTTTTTTCTCAGAATTGACATCTTCGATTTGTCTGTAGTTCAAACAAATTTTTACTTGATATATTTACAGACTAAAAAAAAATTGGCTCAGTGGAGAATCCATTCCTTCCCATGCGTTTTTCATCCCAAATGAATACACAAATTTCTCTGTGCTTTAACAGGGTCGAGACTGTCTATAGATATTTTCTGAAGCCCGCATTTTTGTTTACTTTTTGTACTTTTTCAATTTTTTAACTTTTTTCGTTTTTATTTTTTTAAATGTCTTTTTGTACATTTTATTGAAATTTATCAATGGACCCATGTACAACGATGAAGTCTATTCAAATTAGAGTCAAAAGCTACTCGCGTCTCTCGATCGCAAAAAAGAATTAATTTATCTTCTTTGGATACACCGACCTTTCTATGTCCAGTGAGTACTTTTTTAGTTCGATCAAGGCATGATTTTTGGGAATGAAGCAATGATACTGCTTTGTTCTTGGAATCGTATTCGCAGTATCGAAACGAGATTATTTTATTATTTTTCCCTGTCTACGATTAATAATGATAAAATATCAATATCTACGCTCTTTCGTTAAATCACTCTATAATGATAGATTGTATCAATAAAAATGCATTTGAAATAATGGATTCTCCACTACGCCATTTTTTTTATAGTTTATAAACATATCAAGTAAAAAACTGTTTGAACTACGGACGAATTGAAGATGTCAATTCTGAGAAAAAAAATATCAAAACATTATTTGCTCCGAAAATGTCATATGGAGATTTCGGAGGAGTTTGTAAAAAATTTCAGTAAAAAGCACGTTGAAAATCCTAAATTTTATGTTACACTTTTTTTTTCGTACGGTGAATAATTGTCGAGTTACAAAATGGGACAAACAAAATTTTTTGTATTTTTTTTCCTGCTAAAAAATGTAATTTAAAAATCTGAAAAAAATCACAGTTTTTCTTGATAGTTGGAACTACTTTCTAAAAATTTGTATGCGATTTTTGGCGATTTCAAAAAATGGGGTGGTTGACTTGACGCGGAATGCCTCATATATGTATATATATGGTTAATTCCGCCATTGCTCAGTTGGCAATTAGTGGCCAAAATTTCCCTTCGTCCGCCATTTTTGAATTTTCCTTATTTATGGTTAAAAGGATTTGAAACATTTTAAGAGAACCATTTTTTTGTAGGCTCGAAGAGACAATCTTTTTTTTTAGATTTAGGGTACGCCAGGGCATTAAGATAAAATGAAAATTTTATGAAATTTTGAATTTTTTTGAAAAATAGCGTCAACGCTCTAACTTGTGCAATTTTTAAGATATTCCCATTTAAATAACATAGGAAATTTTATGTTATTTTAATGGGAAATAAAAATTTGCGATAAGGGACCCCTTAACTTAAATATGAAGGGCTAATACTTGCAGAGGGTTTTTTTAGAGATGCCAAACAATAAATTTTTCATTATATCAAGGAAAAAAAAATAGTCATTTTATTTGACCCACCCTAATATATTCATACATACGCACACACAAGTACAGTTTTTCTCTTTCTCTTTATCTCTCTGAATCAGAGACCCTCACTTTGCCCTCTTATTCCTCCGATTCTCCGAGTGTCCCAATGCCAATGCAAAAAATATCGCGTCGAAAAGAAGCAAAAGAGTCCCGACGAGGCGAGAAATTCAGCTTCTCTTTTGGGACGCGAAAAAAAGACTCATGTTTGTGTGCGTCAACGTTGTCCGAAAACTTTCTCTCTCTCTCTCTCTCTCTCTCTCTCTCTCTCTCTCTCTCTCTCTCTCTCTCTCTCTCTATCTCTCTCTCTCTCTCTCTCTCTCTCCCTCCCTCCCTCCCTCCCTCCCTCCTCCCCTCCCTCCCCCCCTCTCTCTTTGGATCGTTGGGACTTTTTGTTCATTTTTTTCTGTCTCGTGATAAAGCGTTTTGGTGAAAAATTTCGAGCATAGGAAAAAAGCCACCATCGACGTGAAATTAATTTATAATTTTATGAAAAATTTTCCCTCTTCGCGATAAACGATTTTTAATCACAGTGAAGAAATCAGATTTTGAGATTTTTTTTGTGTACTTGCGGATGAGATTTCTCGATGGGAAATTGTTTTTCAAGATTGAAAAGCGTTGTTTCGAAATTTGGGAAATCTGGGAAATAAAAGTAGAGGGAAATTGATTTATCAGTAAAGAAATTATATATTTTTAATTATTATAAATTTAATTATTTAAATTAAAAGAATTACATTGATTTTGATTTATTATAATTTATAATATAATAATAACAATAATAATAATAATTTATATTATAATTATAAATTTCATAATTTTAATAATTAAAACATTTATAATAATGACTAAAAAAATCTTTAAATTCTTTTCGGTTTAGATTTAAAAGTATCAACAAACTTTTCAGAAAATCTCAATTCTCCATTTCATTAAAATTAACTTTCCATTCGAAGCATTAATTTTTTTGCCCTTTTTCTACCATTTTATTATTACGAATATTTGAAAAAAAATAATAATAATAATTTTCAAAAAAGTATACATAAAAGGATCTCGGAATCGTCGATTTCGAAAGTGCACCTTAACCTTGAGGTTGTTACTCAATTTTGTTTCTCACACGCGCGAGACGAGAGAGCATGGACAAAAAAAAAATCGAAAGCTTTTTTTTTTTTTGGGTAATTTATTTAATTTTTTTTGCCGTAATAGGTCAGGCGAGGAGTGAGAGGGAAGTGAGAGCTGAATTTTTCGGCTGTTTCACTTTTAACCGATGAAAGAAAGTAACGAAAGTCCACGGTTTCGTGCGGCGGGAGGGGAGGGAGGGAGCGGGGGGAGGGGGGGGGGGGAGAGGCAGGGAGGGGGTAGACGCGGGACCGTTCGATGAAAGTTCTCGGCTGACCCAAACGTTGAGGCCCAAATTGCGATGAGAGACAATTTACAGGCGCAAAAGAGAATCTCCTCGGTGTGCATAAAAAATTCTATATATATGCACGCGTTTTACGTATTAAAGAAGCCAATGGGCGAATGATTCCTCGAAGACTGGTTTTCGGCGAGGGAATTTTTTCGATGAAAGTAAAAGTATAATGTGCGTCATTTTTACGAGATTGCTGTGAAAGTGAGAAGAAAAGAGGATTCACATTTTTTTCATCTAAAAAATAATTTAGAATTTTTTAAAATTGAATATAAACGGAGCTCCTTTTTCTTGGAGGAAGTCCTTTGAATCCTTGATTTTTCATTAACGTGAAAAAATGATTGTCAGAATTTTAACAAATTTTTCGATCAAATGAGCCAATGAATCAATGTAAAAAAAAGTTTATGTAATTTATTTTCAAAATGTTTACGAAAAATAATGCAATTTGGATAAAAAATATTTCAGGGAAATACCTAATTTTTAATACAACACAAAAAATTTAGATCCAAAAGTATCATCTTGTGCAATGTGAATTTAGAAATTCTGAAACTTGTGCGAGATTTATTTTTTTTATATCTGCAAAACCATGAAAGTTGGGACATCAACAATATTTCTCTAAAAATTTCAAAATCTAAAACTAAAGGTTTCAAAAAACTTAAGCTCGATTTTTTAAGCATTCAGAAACAAATGAATAGAAAAATGAGAAAAAAATTTGTCATTAAAGAAGTCAAAAAACCAAGATTTCAAAAATCTCACCAACTCGTTCAAAAAAAATACTAAAATGAGAAAAACTGTTCCGTTTCCACAAACAATTTGAATCCAAAAGTATCTTGTGCAATCTGAATTTAGAAGTCTTAATTTAGGACAAGTCTTCAAAAATTTAAGCTCGATTCCTCTCACAACCACAAACAAACAACAAAAAATGTAAACGAAGAAGTCAAAAAAACCTAGATTTCAAAAATCTCACCAACTCGTTCTAAAAAATAGCCATATTACAAAAAACTGTTCCTTCTCCAAAAACAATTTAAATCCGAAAGTATCTTGGATCTGAATATAGAAATTTCGAAACTTGTGCGAGGATTTTTTTTTTGATATCAGCAAAATCATGAAATTTGGGACATCAACGATATTTCTCTAAAAATGTCAAAATCTAAAACTAAAGCCTTCAAAAATTGAAGCTCGATTCTTCTCACAACCACAAACCAAAAAATAGCAAAAAAATTCGTAATCAATGAAGTCAACTCAAAATTTCAAAAATCGCACAACTCGTTAACAAAAAAAAATTCAAAAAATTAGAAATTAGAAATTCTAAAATGTGTTCCAAAAATTTCGATAATGGAAAAAAGTTCTTTTTTCGACCCCATCATTCATCCATTAAACATGTGAATGGGATGATGGATCAGCTGATAGACAAGAGGACACGTGTCAGGAAATCGAAAGTACGAAAATCGTGGTTTCTGCCTCCATTTTGGATTGGCAGAGTTGACGACACGCGTCTATATACGCGTGTCTATATTTGTAAGTGAAAAATGTGTGGGCAGCAGTATGAGGTGTGCATTCGCACACGCACACACACACACACACAGTCTCGAAGCCAGCGCACGAAGCGATGCGAGTGGTCGGCCATGGCATACTTACTAATGTCAATCACACCGTTGCCTCTCTCATATCGTGTACGTATGAGAATCTTGCAACCCTCGCACTGACACTATCACATTTTGGGATAGTGCACTCTCTCGACACGCACGCACGCACGCACGCACGCACGCACGCACGCACGCACGCACGCACGCACGCACGCACGCACGCACGCACGCACGCACGCACGCACGCACGCACGCACGCACGCACGCACACACGCACACACGCACGCACGCACGCACGCACGCCCGCACGCACGCACGCACGCCCACACGCACGCACGCACGCACGCACGCACGCACGCCCGCATGCATGCACGCACGCACGCACGCGTGCACACGCACACGCACACTTTTGCTCTCACTGGATAAATGTGTGTATCACACATGCTGGCGCAAATTGCGAGAGACTTTGCGCATTGACCGTGCTGATCTGCGATAGGAAAAACAAAGTCAAAGCTCGTTCGCAGACAATAGAAATATCTTAATCTAACACTCATCATTCTCGAGTTTACGATCGATGGAAAATTTTCGAATTTCTCCTTCGCCACTTTTTTTGGTGTTTTTTTTTGGAGATTAGGATTTTTTTAATAGTTTTTTTGGGTTTGATTTTTTTTTTGAGGATTGAATTTTTTTTTGGATTTATAGTAATTTTTTTTTTATCTATATCTAACACTCATTATTATTCTTGACAATTAACGAAATTTTTTTCACCATATCATCTCAGTGTTTCTGGAGAACCAGTAGAAAAGGTCGTGCGTGGTCAGACGGATCATTTGTCAAGATCACGGGCGCGCTTCGCTCGTGACATCGCTTCAGGTGAAAATCCAAGATCACTCAGAAGAATCGCAGGAGAATTTTGTTGAGCTCTTAGGGAACGTTTATGTTATTAAAAACTATCGATCGATAAATTCGCGAGGGAATCCTCTATGGTTTTCACTTCGCGTATCATACCGCGGTTGGCATGATCTGGATAGCACATTGACTGCATTGTGGAGTCAACGCCATAGAATTTCGATCCAGATTATACCAGATCATGTCCAGATCATACCGGATCATGTCTAGATCATACCAGATCATTCCAGATCATGTCTGAATCATACCAGATCGGGTCAGATCATGTCTAGATCATACCAGATCGGGTCAGATCATGTCTATATCATACCAGATCGGGTCAGATCATGTCTAGATCATACCAGATCATTCCAGATCATGTCTGGATCATACCAGATCGGGTCAGATCATGTCTAGATCATACCAGATCATTCCAGATAGTATCGGATCATGTCTAGATCAAACCAGGTCACACCAGATCATTCCAGATATTTTCGGATCATGTCTAGATCATTCCAGATCATACGACCGTATGATTTGAAATATATGGACACGATCGTATGATCTGGGTTCGATCTGGATTCGAGTTTCATATTGCGTTGTGATCTGCGATCACAACGCATGGCATGGATTTTTTTGAATAAGAATGACGCGAGACATTTCACTCTCGACTAGGATATATCTCGATGACAATGGAGAAAAAGTCTTACGCGCGCACACCGAGAGAAATGGAGATCCGAAGAACAAAAACAAAATGGGAACTCGCACGCAAATGGGTGAAAGCGTGGCTTCCGGGTCAAAGCCGAAATTAACCGCGAAGCACTTAATAACTTTTACCATTATCGCTATAGTATGAATAGCATGAATTGTACACCCATTATACATTTTTATAGTCTACTTTGGTCGTTGCACACACTCTGCTCATAAGCGAGACGCCTAATCTGCGTGTCGACGAGCCGTAACAATCCAGCAACAGATATATATATATATATATATTTTATACTTTTTGTAACTTTGCTCCTCTGTTTTTAAGTCCCTCTAATATCGATAAAGTTTTGAAAAAACGATGAAAAATAGAATTTTCAATTCAGACTAAATTCATGTCACGTGGGAAATAATAATTGATTGAAAATTGATGAAATTAAGATAATTTTGAAAACAAGGCAATGCAATAAATTTTTAAGAGTACGACATTTTTTTTTGGTCTAAATTTGAAAAAATTCGTGAAAATTAAATTGATATAATTTTATATATTTCTGTATAATTTATTTAAAATAGGTTTATTCATTTATTCATTATCCATTTATTTTCTATAAAAATAAAATGTATAAGAATGTACGTATAAATTTATTTTTTACAATTTTTTTTGAATATTTAAAAAAATAAAATGTTCACACTCTTTAAAATTCGTTGCATTGTTATCAAAATTTATTTCAATTGAAATCAATTTAATTTAATTAATTAATCAATTCGATCGAAAATTATCGAAAGTAATAAAAATAAATAATATTTTAGAATAATTTATTGATTGATAATTAATATAATTAATTAAAGTAATAAATTACGAAAACAATTAATAATTATTTTCAATTTCTAGAAATTTACATTGAATCAAATTCAATAAATTTCATTTACATTCACAAATAATAAACAAACGACAATTTAATTCACGTGGATTACAAATTAAATTGTCGTTTATTCGATTATTCGATTTTTGAAAATTTATTTTTCATTACTTTTCCAACTCAACGACCTCAGAGTTACGCGAGGACGCAATATTTCACTCGATAGTCACGTATTTACGATGATACACGTAAGCACACACGGAAAACCGTCAAAACAATATACATATATATTAGAGTGATGAAAAAAGCGACAACTTTTTTTTTTCGAAATTCTCAATTAAATACTTTCGAGGAGGTGAAAAAAGATGTCTATTAAAAGCAGAGCTCTTAATATTAATATTTAGAGGTGTCTCATCGCGAATTTCTATTTTCCATTTAAATAAAAGGGGGAAAAAATGTCCAAACTTTTAAATTTTATACTTCGGCTTCAAGTCCATGTACCGAAATGTGCGATACACATTCTTGTAGGGAATTGAATGCGCTACAAAAAAGGTAACTTATGATTTTTCGAAAAACTCACTCCTTCAAAAGTTATTCAAGGTAAAAGTTAAATTTGTAGTAAAGTTCACTTTTTTTTGTTTCCTGCAAAATGTTTAAACTTATTACTTAAATATCGTAAAATCTTGCTGAAAGAAAAGTTTAAATTGCATTAACATAAATTACCCAATTTTTAAAGAATGACCAATAGTTTACACATATTCACAGTCTAATATACAATATATTGGACCGTGAATAACTTTTAAAGGAGTGAGTTTATAGAAAAATTATAAGAGACCTTTTTTGTAGAATGTTAAATTCTCTGCAAGAATACATATCGCTCATTTCGGTACATTGATTTGAAGCAAAGGTATATAAAATTTCAAAGTTAGAAATTTTTTTTCCCCGTGTTACTAAAATGGGAAATAAAAATTCGCGATGAGAGACCTCTAAATATTAATATTAAGAGCTCTGCTTTTAACAGGCATCTTTTTCCACCTCCCCCAAAAGTATTTAATAGAGGATTACGGAAAAAAAAATAGTCGCTTTTTTTAAATCACTCTAATATATATATAAAACAGTTGGCAGTAGTGTGCGGGCATAAACAAGCTCAAAGTTTCGATATCAAAAACCTCGCGTCCGCGACAAAAACAAACACGACCTAGAAAAAAATAAAAAAAAATAAAGACAGAAAACATTTCCACGCGACATTCTACGCACAAAGTAAAGGTTGCATCTTCGTGCCTGGCAAAAAAATTTTCCGTCTTCCAACTATTGCGTTTTTCGTATTGCCCACGAAAACAGTCGGAAAATTTGCGAGACTCTCACTTTCACGATTTCTATTTTAAGATGCATTCAAGTCGATGCAGTCAATTCTCGAGCCTCGCTTCATTATTTATTACACTGAGAAAGAAAATTTACCAGAATTTGTTAACTATTAATAATTGTAAAGTTAAATATGGCGAAATCAATTATTTTTTAACAATTAATAAATTTAATTAAAATTTTCTAACGGTTAATAAGTTAAATTAATATTTTTTAATAGTTAATAAATTAAATAAATATTTTTCAGCGTCTAACAAATTTTTTAACCGTTAAGTAATATTTATTAAAACGTCATTTTTTGATCATTTAAGAATCAATTCGTCATTGAATCGAAGATAAATCATCAATAAATCATCAATAAATCGATGACTAAAGACTCTCGCTTAACAATTGTAATTTCTCTGTCTTGGGAGCGTTCCCATCGATTTTCCCATTGTTTATGCATTCGTTCGTGCATCGGATCATCAATCATCGCGTATCTCCCGGCAAATATCTCTCGTTAAACGGGCAAGAGACCCTCAACGAGGAGCGTTTGCCTTTTCTCTTGTTGTATTGTATGAGAGTCCATGATCTTGCCAGAATGTCATCGACGGAGATTGTACGAGTAATTTGCCTTGTTCAAGGGACATTCGACATATTTGAGGCTATAGGGGATATTAATCGCTGCCATAGCGCCATAGTTCAATTAAATGCCCTATTTGTATGAGAACATATGCTAAACGAAATAACAATTGGATTTCCCACATTGATTTACTGGATTACCGCCTTTTTAACTCGGCCGGTAACTTACCGACGCCGGAGCGCGCTCCAATAAAAGAGCACAGGCGCCCTGGGGTCTATAAGTAAGGGGTCACAAAATTAAATACCCGGAGACTTGTCATCTAGTAGAATTGTAGACGAGCCTTGTTCAAGGGACACTCGACATATTTGAGGCTATAGGGGATATTAATCGCTGCCATATCGCCATAGTTCAATTAAATGCCCTATTTGTATGAGGACATATGCTAAACCAAATAACAATTGGATTTCCCACATTGATTTACTGGATTACCGCCTTTTTAACTCGGCCGGTAACTTACCGACGCCGGAGCGCGCTCCAATAAAAGAGCACAGGCGCCCTGGGGTCTATAAGTGGGGGGTCACAAAATTAAATACCCGGAGACTTGTCATCTAGTAGAATTGTAGACGAGCCTTGTTCAAGGGACATTCGACATATTTGAGGCTATAGGGGATATTAATCGCTGCCATATCGCCATAGTTCAATTAAATGCCCTATTTGTATGAGGACATATGCTAAACCAAATAACAATTGGATTTCCCACATTGATTTACTGGATTACCGCCTTTTTAACTCGGCCGGTAACTTACCGACGCCGGAGCGCGCTCCAATAAAAGAGCACAGGCGCCCTGGGGTCTATAAGTAAGGGGTCACAAAATTAAATACCCGGAGACTTGTCATCTAGTAGAATTGTAGACGAGCCTTGTTGAAGGGACATTCGACATATTCGAGGTTATGTTTCAGGGAGTATTAATGGCTGCCATAGCGCCACAGTTCAATGAATATCCTTATTTGTATGAGAACATATGTTAAGCCAAATAACAATTCCACTATTACTGTTATTCTATTGTTACTCTACCACAGAAATCTTTGCCCATTTGACAAGCTTATTGTCAACTCGGCCGGTAACTTACCGACGCTGGAGCGCGTCCCAATCAGAGAGTACGGTCGCCCCGCGGTCGGTAAGTAAGGGATCGCAAGATTAAATACTTGGAGACTGGACAGACTTGAAAAATGAGTGAGAAAATCAAGTGGTAGAGAGATTTTTTGGCGGAGATGTAACCGGACAAGTGTTTTTGATGTTTTTTTGGATTTTTGGGTAATTGTCTCGGTGAAGTCCCATGTTTTTGTTGTTTGAGAGTGGGTTCCCCAGTTTTATCGGAATTGGGCCCATTATGGGCCAAAATATAATGCGCAAAAGTCTACAAAAATATTTTTGAATTTCCTTTGAATTTCAATATAATTATAATAATTGATAATTGATAATTTTGAACTCCTTTGAATTTCAATTATCGCTCATTTTTTGGGATATCAAAGAAGGATCCGCCATATTGTTTTTACTTCGATTCGCACATGTTCGAAACGCGATATCACGGAAATCCGAACATTCCTGAATTATCGAGCAACATTACGTCGCAAGGGATTGCGGCGATTCGAGGCTGAGGTCGCCTCGAGCGTCCGTGAAGATTGACCTCAAAATCCCTCGATTAATATACTTTTACTTTTGTTTTCCTTGGACCAACCGTCGGTGGACCATTTATTACCGCGGGTGACGTTTCGAAACCGAAAATTTGAGCGTCAATGTCAAGAATCATATAGTCAAGGTGTCATTGTCCGCCATTTTGAATAATTAATTTTTTCATAATTGATTTTGATTTTTTTTTTAAAATCAATGCGCCATTAAAATCAGACGATTCTCTCACGATATAGAAAATGGCGGAACCCGTTTTTATTTTCAAAAATTTCGCTCTTTGTCTCCCAAGAAGCATTTTTATTGTAGAATTGACTTTTTATTGTAGCTTTGATTTTTTTTTCTAACTGATGCGCCATTTTGATTAGACGACTCTCTCACGATATAGAAAATGGCGTCACCCTTTTTTTTCGAAAAAATTCGTTCTTTGAGCTAGAAGCATTTCTATTGTCAATTAAACCCTGAGTGTGATTATTATTATTATTTTTAATTGATGCGCCATTGAAATTAGACGACTCTCTCACGATATAGAAAATGGCGTCACCCCGAGTCATTCCTTCGACAGAGTTTGTTGCGTCATCTCTCGACGACCTTGAAGGCCGATCGGTCGTCCAAGAAATGTTGAGTGTCGGGGACTTGATGAAAAGCTTGAAGTTTAGCTCGGCAAATCAAAGGAATTTTAAGTTTATTAGTCAAAATGGCGCCTGTGCGGATCATTTTGACGAATCAAGGAAAAACGCCCAATATATTGATTAAAAATACGTCTAAAAATATATTCAAGATATTTCCATTATATTTTGAATATATTTGTAATATATTTATTATATTACATTGATATCTAGAATATATCACATACAGATATATGCAACATTTATTCGAATATATTTGATATACTCGAGTTTTTTCAAATATATCTCGAGTACGTCGAAATAAATCATTTTTATGGGGAATTTTAAAATTTCCCATAAATATATCAAAATATACATCAAAAATAATTATCAATTGTTTACAATTTTTTTTCGCTAATTATATTGCAGTCCTTGATAAGGATTTTGGAAAATCGTTCGAAATCAGAATAAACAAATATTCTGACCAAAGTTCAAGTTCAAGATTAACAAAAATGTATTTTTATTGTTATTTTTTTTATAATTATTGTCTTATGTATTATATTATTATTATTTTTTATCTTTTTGTAAACATACGAGGGTTGAAAAATGCGGAATTGGGGGCAAAATGGACACTGTAAGCAAAATGATCGCCATCCAAAATTATCCAAATAATTGAAGATTTTAAAAATTAGAAATTGAAAAAATTATCATCATAATTGGTGTTGTATTGGCCTGAATAAACTCACCCACACAAAATTTCAAAATCAGATCTAGATTTTAATATTTTCATGACAATTTCCTACGAAGAGTTGGACAAATTTTCTAAAAATTGTCATTCTCATCACAAATCGAGAATAAAAAATTTGACAAAATACAACAATTATACCTTATACTATGAGGAATATATGTGCAAAGTTTCAAATTTTTATATCAATATTTATTAAGTTGAAAAAATGTTCAGATCATTGACCGTATAAAATACATGTATTTCCCCATTAAAACTTTGACTGCCGTGGGGGCCAGGTTGGAATTGAGATATCGAGCTGAATTTTGGTATGAGTTTCTATTTATTTATTCAAAACCGATTTAGCACTATCGTCAAAAGAAAAAACAACATAGCCTAAATAAGGACCACCCTAATATACACACACACACACGGGTGGGGGTCGAAGAGTTGACTAACCAATATTTCGAACGACCGAAATCCCGAATTTTACGATTACGAGCGTTAGAATAGCGAAGCGCTGAAATCCCGATCGCCAGAAAAGAGAAAGTCGCGAGAGCCGCCCCATGCGTAAGAGAGAGAGGAGGCGCATCTCTCTCTCTCTTACGCATGGGGCGGCTCCCTCCGCTTTCGCTTTTCTGGCGTTCGGCATTTCGGCGCTTCGTTATTCGAACGCTCGTAATCGTGAAATTCGGGATTTCGGCCGATTGAAATATTGGTTAGTCGACTCTTCGACCCCTACCCGCGAAAATTTTTTTTTTCACGAAAACAAAGCTTCCCTTATGAGGAAGCAAAAAAATAATAATAATTGTCGATAAGTTGACAATTTGCTCGGTCAAAAACGTTTTAGCGTCTCGCTTCCGCTTTCGCGATTTCATTATCGCGAAAAATCCGTGGGAATGACCGAGATGAGGCAGAATGGTGAAAATATATCGAAATATTTTCGAGGATATTGACGAAGGTCAGCGAGAGAATTATACGCGTGTGTGTATCTCGCTGTACAGCGGCGCTTTTTAGAAAAGCATGTCCCGGCATTGAAATCTCCGAAAGTCTCACGCGCGGCTTGTTTGCGCCCATAAAAATGGACGCCCGGGCTTCGAATCCCTTCGCCGATAAAAAAGAGCGAGGAATTTGCGTGGAATTTCATCGATTAAAAAAAAAATGAGAAATATAACATTCCACAGCGAGGAAATACGACGAGCCATGATCGTGAAAAATTTTCTCCGTTCGCAAAAGTATTTTTCAAAATATCACTCTTCGCACTAAAATTCATAAATCGATCATGATTTTCATTATTCTAATTTTTAATAGACGATGGATTGTTCTCATTTTTTTTCCTATGGATTTATTTAAAGTGAATTTATAGTTCAGCAGAAATTGTAAAATCGTCATTTATTTGTAAAAATTTAATGAACTTGCGTGATAAAATAAAATAAATTAAAATAAAATTTAAGAAAAAAAAAAAATTTCTCATTTTTTAAGTGCAATTGAAAATCTGTAGCATTACACATTCGTCGACGTGATTTTGTCGGACTATTTTCTTTTGTATCACTGGCGAAAAACAACAACAATAATAATGAAAATAAGGAAATATGTAATGTTAAAAAAATTGTGCAAATTTAAATTTGCCTCTCCTCATGGGACATTTTTTCAATGATGTCTTCCTCATAGAATAAAATTTATTGATATCAGAAAAGGGATGAAGAAGCCATGAGCGAATTTTTATTTGTATATTTGTTTATTTTTTCAAAATTGCATTGATCAAAGTTAGTGTCATTATATACCAAATTTTATATAAAGAGTTGAAACTTAAAAATAATAAAAATATAATAATAATAATAATAATAATAATAATAATAATAATAATAATAATAATAATAATTTCATTCCGTGAATTATTGAATTTAATTTTTAATTAATATTTGAACGAAATTTAAATATGCAAGTTAAAATTTGGCATAAAATCATGATTTTATTTTTGCACAATTAAAACATTTCATAAAAATAATTTTTATCACTCAAATTGCAAATAAATTTATTTAAATCAAGCGAATCTATGATTTCCCATGAATAGGATCGTAGTAAACAGGATCTCCTTTCATGTAACAAACGCTCGGGAAATTTATTACAATATTCATTGATTTATATGGGGCGTTCCATCCCAAATCGGACAGTTTGAAAAACGTTTTTTTTTTATTTCCTCAATTTTTAAATATTTTTTAGTACCCATCAAAAGACCCTTCCTGTTGAATTTTGAAATTTTTTTGATTACCCGTTCAAAAGATATTAAATTAACAAAAAAAAACCGCTCTTATTTTGGTATTTTGGTCATAACTTCTTTAATAATGGTCCAAATTAATAGTTTTTTTTTTCAAAATTTTTGTTTTTTCATGACCTTTTCAGAAAAATATAACAAAAATATTCGACGAGTTTTTGAATGAGTTTTTTGAGTTTTAAACTTTAAATCGCGTTTTTAAAAGTGAGTGTCATTTTTGATTTTTTTAAAAAACTTTTTTGTTTCAAACATCTGTCTATTCAATAATTTTTAAGACTAGTCCGATCGTGGGATTTCAATAACTACTATTTTTTTTTTTTTTTTTGAAAATTAGTTTTTTTTTTATAAATTATTATGATTACCAATTTTTGTTACTGTATAGTATTTTTTTAACACAAAAATTTCCTTCAATTATTCCAATGAGCAACGAAAACGTATTGGCAAAGGAATATTCAAATTCAGGAAATAATCGTATATGTATACAAAAAAATACGTGAATAAATAAAAACTGTTGTTATTATTGTTCATAAACAGTCTGAACGATTAATTATTAATTTTAAGAACCTGTTAACAATAAAAAAGTGTCAAAATAAATTCTAAATATTGAAAAAAATACTCTACAGTAACAAAAATTGGTATTCATGATAATTTATTTTAAAAAAAAAAATTATTTTCAAAAATCGAAAAAAATAGTAGTTATTGAGATCCCACGATCGGACTAGTCTCAAAAATTGTTGAATCGATAGATCGAATTCCAAAAACTCATTCGAAAACACGTCAAATATTTTGTTGTATTTTTTTCTGAAAAGGTTATAAAAAAACAAATTTAAAAAAAAAAAGCTTCTAATCTGGACCATTACCAAAGAAGTTATGACCAAAATACCAAAAAAAGGGCGGTTTTTTTGTTAATTCAATATCTTTTGAACGGGTAACGAAAAAAAATTCAAAATTTAACAGGAAGGGTCTTTTGATGGTTACTAAAAAATATAAAAAAATTGAGGAAATAAAAAAAAAAAGTTTTTCAAACTGTCCGATTTGGGATGGAACGCCCCATATATTAACGTGTACTCTATATTTGTCTCGACGAATTCTGCAACGATGTAAGATCAGCATAGAGTTACTTGATTTCTGCTACTGTCGTCTCGTAACTCTTTCCCCATCTTTCGTGTAATTTTCAACGACTTACGAGAATCTCGGTCTCACAGAGTCGAATGCATGGAATTGTAAGATCGGTTTTGCTTCTGGATTTCGCAAGATCGTGAAGATCGAACGCTCAACGGGAGCTCGGCGACGACTCCCCGTCGAGACAAGATCGACAAACGAAATTTATGGGATTTAATATATATAGTTAACAAGGATCTTTGTTGTCTGTCGTGAAACGAGACTGAAAAGTTGCGGAATTATATTTCAATTCCAGTATCCGTATCGAATATCGATCCTATCTAATTTTCCAGGCTATTTTTTTTATTGCCGAATTCGATTTTGAAAATTGAATTTTGGAAACATTTTTTCAATCAATTTAGCAAAATGGATGATAAAATGTTTAATAAAAAACGACATACAAAACTCAAAAATGTCCCGTAGTAAAAAACTCCATTAAATCGCCAATGGCAACCAATGGTCCTCATACGACTCCATTGGACAATGAATGGGGACCCATTGAGATTTCCGCATTTGTCAATGGCGTACAGGGCTGACCATTGATCAGTGAATGGGTATCCATTGAACATCAAATGCGGATGAATCGAACGATCATCATTACTCAATGATGCTCATTGGAAAGCCAATGCGGATGAATCGAATGATCATCATTACTCAATGATGCTCATTGGAAAGCCAATGCGGATGTATCGAGCGATCAGCATTGCCCAATGGTGTCAATGGGAAAGTAAATGCTGATGAACGAAATGATCCGCTTCACCCAATGATGTCCATTGGAAAGTAAATGCGGATGAACTGAAAGATCAGCATTTCCCACAGATGTTCATTGGAACCCAAATGCGGCTAACGATGAAATGATCAGCATTTACCAAGGATACCCATTGAATAATAAGTAACTACGAATTATACAATGATCAACATTTATCAATAATGTCACTTCATTGACGACTGATCGAATGATGAGCAGCATTCGTTAACGATGTTGCCATCCATATTCGAGGTTCAATGCAGAACAATTGAACCCATCGATCATTAGAAAATTCGGCATTCATATCCATTGGTTTTGTGGGCAATGGAGAATGAGTGGCGAACAGCAATGGAGATTCTTTCGTATAGTAAAAACTCCATTCACCGCCATTGAAAAATCCCCATTCATTCCCCATTGCCAAAATAACCAATGGGGATGAATGCCGAATTGCCTAAGGGGATTGTCTCCATTGAATCCCCATTAGATAATCCCCATTCCGTTTCAAATGGGGAATTCAATGGCGAAAATCCCCTTAGGCAATTCGGCATTCATCTCCATTGGTTATTTTGGCAATGGGGAATGAATGGGGATTTTTCAATGGCGACGAATGGAGTTTTTTACTACGGGGTTTTTTGATCATTTTTTTTGAATTTCATACAAATTTTAAATTCTTTGGTTTTGATTATTTTTTGGAAATTTAGTGACATTTTAAATCCAAATTTATATTTTTGATCACGAGATAAAATTCAAAAGTGGAAGTCGACGAATTAAATTTTTTTCCTGTGAAATGAATTTTGAACTCATTTGGAAAATCCACACCCAGAAAAAAGATTAAGCTGACTCAATTTTTATGTCAAAATAATTTTATAATTTTAATTTAATTTTATAATTTAATTTTTTATTTTTATATATATTTATTTTATAATTTTATAATTTAATTTTGATTTTAGGTTAATGAAAAAAAAATTTACATTGAATAGTGTTATAAGAAAAATTACATGGTTTTTTGGGGTTTCACTGTTATTTGTTGACACTTTGATGAGAAATTTAATAGAAATTACTTAGAATTTAGTCTTTATAGATTTTTGGAAATCTGATGATATTTTAAATCCAAATTAATATTTTTCATTGTGAAATACTCTGAAGTTCAAAATTGGAAATTATTCAATTAAAATTTTGTCTTGTGAGATGAATTTTGAACTCATTTGGGAAATACATATCCAGAAAAAAGATTTCGCTAGTTTAAATAACTCAATTTTTATTTCAGAATAATTAGATAAAATTTTTTATTTTAGGTTGATACAAAAAAATTTTAATTAAATAGTATCATAAGAAAAACTATTTTTTTTTCTTTTGAGCTCTTACTGATATTTGTTGACACTTTAATGAGAAATTTCACTTATAATTTAGTCTTTATAGATTTTTGGGAATTCGATGATATTTTAAATCCAAATTAATTTTTTTAATAATGAAATACTCCGAAATTCAAAATTGGAAATTAACCAATTAGATTTTTGTTCTGTGAGATGAATTTTGAACTAATTTGGGAAATCCACACTAAAAAAAAGATTTAGTTAATTTAAAGAACTTAATTTTTGAAATAAATATATAGTTTTCATTGAAATTTTCTATTTTAGGTTAATGAAAAAAATTACAAGTATTGTAAGATCAATTAAATTATATAATTCAAATACAAAAAATATTATTTAATTTTATTCTCTTGCATCAGAATTAATTAAAATGGGGTTCAAAAGCACTTGAAAAGCAATTCCTATGCTAAATTTTAGAAGTTGTGTTATTTCAGAAGTAATTCTATTTCGACTTTACAGAGGTTTAAAATGAAAAATATTATTTCTCGAATAAAATTTGATGAATAGATTTAAATGACTAATTTCAATAAATTGACGTAATATCACTGGCGAAAAACAACAACAACAACAACAAAAACAACAACAATAATAATAAAAATATGTAATATTAAAAAAATTGTGCAAATTAAAATTTGCCTCTCCTCATAAGACATTTTTTCAATTATGACTTCCTCATAGAATAAAATTTATTGATATCAGAAAAGTAGTATATTGGTTTTTTTTTCAAAATTGCATTGATCAAAGTTAGTGTCATATACAAAATTTCATATAAAGAGCTAAAACTTGAAAATAATAAATTAAAATATCATAATAATAATAATAATAATCATAATCAAAATGAAAAATATTATTTCTCGAATAAAATTTCATGAATAAATTTAAATGAATAATTTCAATAAATTGAAATAATTTTAATAAATTTATTAAAAATAAAATTAAAATTAAATGAAATTTAAATTATTAAATAAATTATTTTTGTTATTGGACAGACCAGTGTGACACTCTTTTAAGGGAAATTTCTTATTTCGCTCGAGAGCACAAAGTCGTCAAAATTTTTAAATTACATTGGAAGTCACAGTGACTTGGTAAATTATATTGTATTGGTTCACTCGTGAGAGTACGAGAAGTTCGGTAGAATTGGACAATTTTGTTGCAAAGAGACTCTAAACACGCGATATTTATAGCGTTCGAGCGAGTTTCTCGATTTTCTAGTTGACCTAGGGATATCCCCACGCTTCGTTTTGCCTCGCGAAGATCATTCTATTTCGTCAGTATATTTCGTATATGTACATATAGATGTAATCCCGTGCTTTGGGGACTTGAGAGACAAAGAGAAAGAGAGAGAGAGAGAGAGAATACCTTGAACCGATTCTCACTGTCGAACATAAATTTTAAACGCCCAACTTTTGCGACACTTGAAGGAATTTGTAACAAACAATAAGAGCCAAGAAAATTATCATTCGACCAATCGTCCCGAAAAACATCTCCATTCAAAGAATCACCAATTCTTAGGAACCTTAAAAAGAAAAAAAGGGATGTAAAGTCACAAAATAGTTTTTATTGCACTCCGTGCACAAAGTGCCACTTTGCGCACTCGTACAATAAAATTTCGTACGATACTCGTGCGAGAAGCTTTTCCTCAACTCGTGTGATTGCAACATTCGCCTTCGGCTCATGCTGCAAACTCACACTCGTCAGAAAAAGTTTTATCGCACTAGTATCGTAATATACCATTATTGCACTCCGTGCGCAAACTGGCACTTTGCGCACTCGTACAATAAAATTTCGTACGATACTATTTCTTAACAAAAACAAAGGAATTTGCAATTTTTGTATCAGCAATCGATGATTAGAGAAAGAAATTACATCAGATTGAAAAAGGGGGTCCTGAAAAAAAATTGAATTAATTTATCGTGTTAGGTATCATTTGAAAGAGCCACCTCTGAGGATTCTGAAAATATTTTTTTTAGAATTGTTGCTAGTGACCTTAAGGCGAGGCTAAATACCGACATTATTACCGAATCCCTACATTATCGATTCAAAATCGCTGTCCAAACTTTTTCCAATACCAGTCGATGAAAATCAATTAAATTTATGAATTAATGATGAATGAATTGCAAAATGCAAATGCGAGACATAAATCAACGTTTTCGTGAATTGTCAGGGACTTGTCAGACAGTTTCGATAGAAGTCTGATGAAAGTAATGTTTATTTCATAGGAATTCTACATGAGGCTGCCCTCTTTCGGATTTCTGTGAACTTGATTTCGCCATTTTTTTTTCGGTAAAACACGAAATTTATCAACATTTATCTCGTGATTTGGATTCCAGGCTTACGTCGTGGTTTTTTCATAAAATAATGTCAAAGACGTATCGATATTCGTACTTTGGTGTTGGTTATGGAGCCCCGCTCTTGGTTTTAGCCGAAATGCCGTAAAAACATTATAATTTAATATTTTCAATTACAGATTTTTGATGATAATCGGATCTGTAATTTTTTTTTTTCGTTTTCCGAAAAAATTTTAGTGGGGCTCCATTTGTGCCATAATTCTGATGATACTGTCAAAATTTTATTGATTTTCATCCATTCGTTCTTGAGCAAGTTTGGAATCCATTTTCGAGGTGCTAATGTCGGTATTTAGCTTCCCCTTAATGACAGAGTCCAAAATTTTCTAAAAATGACCATTCCTCCCCTTTGATCTCCCTGGTTTCTAAATCTAAAATCTTTATTTTAGTAGGTTTTGTTACAAGTTGTTAAAAAAGATCAAACCAAAGAAATAAGAATGAAAAGTAAGTTGAAAAACAATTTTTTCATCAATATCATTTGAAAAAGTTATCTCCAAGGATTGTAACCATTTTTTTTAGAATCCCTAAAATTTATGACTTAATATCTACGAATTCTATTAAAATCTAAATTTTAGATTTAGAAACCGAGGATTCTGACCATATATTTTAGAATTCTTAGAGATCTTTAATCTTCTAGGTTTCGAAATCTAAAATTTAGATTATTGAGTCATAGATTACTGGAAAACTACTCGTTCTTTCGACAGTGTAACAGTTGCTGAAAAAAAATATTTTAAATAAAAAAAATTGTTTTTGAAATTTATATATTGTCTGGCTATCATTTAAAAGAGCTGCTTCTAAACATTCTAAAAAATTGTTTAAATAATTTTTCGTCCAGTGATCTTAATGACATAGTTTAAAGTGAGAAGAACACCCCCTCCCTGATCTCCTAGTTTTTTAATAATATAAAATAAAATTTAGATTATAATAGGGTCAGTAGAAATTGAGCCATACATTTTATAATAATTTCAAATTTTAAACAATTTTATTAATATACCGTGTCATTTCAGTTATCATTTCAAAGAGCTGATTTTATGATTCTAAAAAATGATTCTAAAAATTTTTTTTTTTCATGATTTCTGGTCCCATTGTTTCAATGATATTCAAAATTTGCTAGAGATGACCGATCGCCCTAGATTTAGGTTTCTAAATCTAAAATTTAGATTTTAATAGTTAAAAATATTTCAAATAAAATAGGTACTTTTTAGTATTAAAAAGGACAATTGTGCGAGTCTGACTCATTCCTGTTCAATTTCTGAAGATTCAGTGTAAGATCTAAAATTCCAGAATATAAAAAGCCCGGAAGGACATTTCAAATACAAATTTTATCTTTTCCACGATAATAAAAAATAAAGTAAAATTAAAAAAAAAATGAGGAAGAAAAAGACGTATTTCTAGCATTTATTGCTAAAATAAAAAAAAACCAGAAATAACAACAGATAACAAGGACTACATAGAAAGAGAGAGAGAGAACGAGAGAGAGAGAGAGAGAGCTTTTATGATCGGGAGATAAAAAAAAATGACATTGAAATTTATTCTTCGCTTCCTCGTTCTCGTATCCGCGTAATCGCTGACAGTGAACTTGTCAATTTTCCCTCTCGACAAATTCGCGACACGAGGTCTTACCCCCCATAATATTTCTCCAGGAAAAAAACCTTGGTTAAAAAAAAAAGTTGAATTTTACTTCCCTACGGGGAATATTTCACAATTTACAAGATAGAGAAAGAGAGAGAGAGAGAGAGAGAGAGAGAGAGAGAGAAAATTATGCAAATTTGGGTTTGGCAATTTTATTTTTCATCGCGTGATCAAAAGAGTCAAAGCGTCGAAATTTGTTAATTAACAAGTGGTTATACGATAACGTTGGATTATAAATCGTAGCGATACGTTGAGGTTGCCAAATCGGGCATTAAAGTCTCCATTACTTTTTTTTCTCAAAGTCTCTTTTCCCGAATCTGCCGCATTATAATGAGATGATTCGCGTCCTTCTGGTGAGATTGTGCTTCCCATTTGCTCGTGGTTTTTAATTTTCTCAAGCGAAAAATAGGAAGACTAAGAGGATCCATGGGCAATCGGTGATTCAACGACCTAGACCTTTAGTTTAGCTCATGAGCTCTAACCAAGAGCCAAAAACCCGGGATACATTTTGGTTTAGAAGCCCGCACGAAAGATATTTCATCGTAACACAATTTGCATCCCATCTTCGACCTCGCGTGATCCTCCGTTTCACACACCAACGCAATTTGCGAGGACGCCCAGAAAAGCGAAAAAAAAACCACTCGGGTCAATCGGCAGATAGAAACTTGTCTATTGCGATTGGCAAATCCATACTCGTTAATGTCTCTTTCGTATCTTCGTCCTTGATTCCGACGATCGTTGAGCCTTCTTGACCCATCGAATCGCATTATCGTGTCATTAAACGCGTGGAATAGTTGATCGTATCGAAAAATGGGTAAATTTAAAGTGATGGAAATTGTGGTTAAATAATGGTTAACCTTAATATAGTCGTGTATTGGCTAGAAATATAACTCAAACTAACAAAATAGAAACTATAACCAATTACACAAATTGTAACTTCCATTGAAAAAGGATCAACGTATAGTATTTTGGTTAAGGTTACAATTTTCATAGTTGTGGTTAAATTATGGCTAACCTTAATATAGCAGTGTATTTGCTAGAAATATAACTCAAACTAACAAAATAGAAACCATAACCAACTATACAAATGGTAACTTCCATTGAAAAGAATTATCGTATAGTACTTTGGTTAAGGTTACAATTTTTATAGTTGTGGTTAAATTATGGCTAACCTTAATATAGTAGTGTATTGGCTGGAAATATAACTCAAACTAACAAAATAGAAACCATAACCAACTATAAAAATTGTAACCTCAATTGAAAAAGGATCAACGTATAGTATTTTGGTTAAGGTTACAATTTTCATAGTTTTGGTTATATTATGGCTAACCTTAATATAGTAGTGTATTGGCTGGAAATGTAACTCGAATTAACAAAATAGAAACCATAACCAACTATAAAAATTGTAACCTCAATTGAAAAAGGATCAACGTATAGTATTTTGGTTAAGGTTACAATTTTCATAGTTATGGTTAAATTATGGTTAACCTTAATACAGTAGTTTATTCCATTGGCTGGAAATGTAACTCGAACTAATAAAATAGAAACCATATCCAACTATAAAAATTGTAACCTCAATTGAAAAAGGATCAACGTATAGTATTTTGGTTAGGGTTACAATTTTCATAGTTCTGGTTAAATTATGGTTAACTTTAATACAGTATTGTATACCATTGGCTAGAAATATAACTCGAACTAACAAAATAGAAACCATAACCAACTATAAAAATTGTAACTTTAATTGAAAAAGGATCAACGTATAGTATTTTGGTTAAGGTGACAATTTTCATAGTTGTGGTTAAATTATGGTTAACCTTAATACAGTAGTTTATTCCATTGACTGGAAATATAACTCGAACTAACAAAATAGAAACCATAACCAACTATAAAAATGGTAAGTTCCATTGAAAAAGGATCAACGTAGTCTTTTGGTTAAAGTTACAATTTTCATAGTTGTGGTTAACATTTTTTTAGTTAGAGTAAATATGAAGTCCTTTCGTTCACGAATTAATGTTTTGAAAAATCCTTGGATCAAGGACTAGATCATATTCATACAAAAACTAAATTCGCTTTAATATTTGATTTGTGATTATCTGATAAGACTTAACAAAATTGTAACTTCAATTAAAAAGGAACACCTTGCAATCTTTCAGTTAAGGTTACAATTACAATTTTAACATTATTATTATTATTACAACATTTTTTAGTTAGGATTAGCATAAGACTCATTTGTTCGCGAATGAATTTTTTTTTCAAAGTCCTTCGGTCAAGGAATATATTATTATTCATAAAAATACTAAATCCGTTCGAATTTTTAATTTATAAAAAATGTTTATCTCCAACATTAAAAAGGTTTATCTCAACGACGTACTTGATTATATTTCAATAAAAGAAATGAAAGGGCGAAACGATTTGTCAGAAAAACATCATTGATTGCATCACAAACAAACTTTGACGACCTTCGATTTTTCTTCGGGCGTTAACTAAATCTACCCCCTTAAAATCACGTTTTATAGTGTTACATTCTATTATTTTCAAATTTCAGAAATTTAGCACTAATTTAATCGATGTGAAATCTCCCTAAATCGCCATTTCAATTAACTAAGCTCCCCCCCCCCCCTCCTTAATAAATCTCTAATTAATTCAAATGGGTCCTAATTAATTGAATTTCAATTTGCAAAGTACCCCTATTTCTCATTTTATAATGCAGTTCTGTTAGAATCGAAATAATCTGTCCTTTTTCTACGCCAATTGTTTAAATGGTGGGAAGGCCGCTATTCTACACATTTTTATTCTACACATGACATATTCTACACAGAATTGTTTACACAAATTATTCTACACTAGAAAAGTGTCAAAGAATGATATTCTACACAAGAGAAGTTCCAAGAAATATTATTCTACACCGATTTCTACACACATTATTCTACACATTATTATCCTACACATTGCAGCCTGTAACAAAACTCTGCAACGTGATTGTCCATTCCAGTAGTAAATTTTGCTAAAGACTGTAATGTGTAAGAAAATAATGTGTAGGATAATAATAATGTGTAGAATAAAATATTATTCCCTGCCACCTTTTCTTCTGTAGAATGATGTGTGTAGAAACTTTTGTGTAGAAAGTCTCATGTGTAGAATAATGGGTGTAGAAACTGGTGTAGAATAATTCTGTGTAGAATAATATTTCATGCAACTTCTCTTGTCTAGAATAATTCGTGTAGAAACCTATTCTCCACATTTTTATTTTACACATGACATTTCCTACAAAAAAGTTTCTACACAAATTTTAGTGTAGAAAATGTCATGTGTAGAATAAAATTGCGTAGAATAGGTTTCTACGCGAATTATTCAACACAAGAGAAGTTGCAAGAAATATTATTCTGCACAAAATTATTCTACACTAGTTTCTACACCCATTATTCTACACGAAATTATTCTTCACCAGTTTCTACACCCATTATTCTACACCAGTTTCTACACCCATTATTCTACACAAGCGAAGTGGCAAAGAATTTTATTCCACACAAAATTATTCTACACCGGTTTCTACACACATTATTCTAAAAGTTTCTACACAAATTTTTACGTAGAAAATGTCATGTGTAGAATAAAAATGTGTAGAATAGGTTTCTACACTAATTATTCTACACAAGAGAAGTTGCAATAAATATTATTCTACACAAAATTATTCTGCACTAGTTTCTACACCCATTATTCTACACAAAATTATTCTACACATGACACTTTCTACACAAAAGTTTCTACACACATCATTCTACAGAATGAAAAGGTGGCGGGAAATAATATTTTATTCTACACATTAATTATTATCCTACACATCATTTTCTTACAGATTACAGTCTTTAGCAAAATTTACTGCTGGAATTTACATGAAATTTTCTACACAAATTTTTGTGTAGAAAACGTCATGTGGAGAATAAAAATGTGTAGAATCCTTCCAAAGATGGTCATTGAATTAATTAATTAATTAATTATTAATAATTAATTAACTAATAATCGTATAAATCTTATTTCGTTGCAGTTTCACAATCTTCGTCCTCGTGGGAACAAAGAACTCACCCTGATGAACGTCCGTATCCATCCCGATCCTCGGCTCCAAATTGAGTGAGTTTTATTATATTCACACGCACAATTAAACCGGTATTATTATTTTCGATCTCCTTTCGCCTCGATCACTCTCATTGCTCAATCGAGCAACAATCGATCGAACTATTCGACATTAATAAAACAGGAGAGATATAATAATATGAGACACGAAGAACGCCCACGGCGCACGTGGGACTTTTTTTTTTTTGAATCCTCACTTAATTTAACTTCTCATTTCTTTCTTCGCTCTGAAAAGTGGGTTATCCTTTGTTTCCCAGTGGCAGGCAAAACTCTTCCCAGCGTGCGCAGAGCCTTTTCCTCCTTCGCATCGTTCGTTCACTTCCTTCCCCACCAACTTATTTTCATTTTTTATTTTTTACCGCGCGTTTCCGGTTTCTTCGTCAACGCGAATCCTCGATTTTCCTCTCACGAGAATCCACAAAAATCAACGCACAATTTCGCCTCCTCCACTTTAGCAATATTATTATTATTATTATTTAAATAATTAATAAATTCACTCTCAGCTGTGAGATTTGGATTTTCTGATTGATAGAAAAATTTCGGGCAATTCGTAGCACAATTTATTCCAATTATTCGTCACTTCAGGATGCATTTTCAATCAATTTGTTTATTTTTAATAAATTTTCAAAAAATCATAATTATTTTGTTTCAATTTTATCCTTGTTTTGTATTAAATAAATTTTTAAAAAATCATTTCCTCGCCAGACCTTTGGTCACGCCTTGATTGATTTCCAATGATTTTTGTTTCATCCTTGTTATTGTTTATGATTACTTTTTTTTTTAATTCAATTTTTTCCTGATTGTGACCACGATTGTTGTTGATAATTTAGATTACTTTTTTTTTTTTGCAATCAAAAATCGCGCACAATAATTCGAACTTGCGACAATCGACGATGTCCTTCCAGAAGAAACAAACACAGGCAGGATTTTATTCAATGACGTTTCAGTGAGCGTGAGCTCGAGATGTCGATGTCCTTGTGCAAGGAAAATCCAGAGGGACGTTCACTGAGCGATCGTTTCATTTTTCTATTTTTATTATATTTTATTTATTCTTACTCTATTCCAATAAAAAAAAAAAAAACCTCGCGCTTTCTGCGTCTGATTCACAGTCGAGCACTCTTTCTTATCACTCTTATTTTCATTGCTCGTATCAGGATCAACAGAAACAAAGAAAAACTAACGAAAATGCAACTTTTTCTCAGCAGTTGTGAATCGTAAAATCACAGAAACACTTTTTCTCACTCGGAAGGATTGGCCGAAAAAAATGGCAGTGCTCGGTGCAGGAACAAAGAATCCTTATTTATTAAATTATTTAATTTAATTAAATTATTCCAAATTTTATGCAATAGAAAAATGATCCTCCAATTTCTCGTCTAGTTGCTTTATCAAAATCGCACTTTGTCCACTCTCCTTCAATTACGATGTAAAAAAAAACAATTCATAGTCCTTGAGTTTCACGAATAAATATCGCAGGACTTCATTTTTCGCTCGACAATTAATCCCAGAGAGAAAGAGAGAGGTTTGGACGGATGCACTTTGAAATTTCATTCAAAAATACGTAAAACTGTTTGTAAAAAAAAATGGCACTTCCGGTACGCGAAACATCCAAGCACAACAATGATAACGGGGTCTTATCAGCGCAGCGGCATTCTCAATTCACTAAAAACGCCAAATTTTCGAACCATTTTTCGTTTCATTGATTTTCGGCCCGATCGGCCCAACTTCCGGTTCAACCGGAAGAAGGGAAAAACGCGGAAAAATCGAAAATTCCGGGATAGTAATTTTCGTCAATCCGGAACCCGCAGAAAAGGTTCGATTCTGTCGCGCGAAAATTTCGGCACGAAATGCTCGAACGCCGGCTGATTGCTTTACCCCCCCTCCCTTTCATTCGATTCTCGGCTTGAGGTTGGTTCCCGCGCCGCCACGTGCTTGATCGGCGAATCCTTCTCCCCCCCCCTCACCGCCGCTTTCAAAAAAAATTCTTTAATCCTCTCTTTCGTCCTCTTCCGCCGCAAAAGTAGGGTCCCTCTCGCGGACACGTGGGAGGATTAATTCCTGGGTCAAATGCCGATTGGTTCGGTTGGGGGAACTTATTATTCAAATTTCACACGCGCCCATCAGAGTCGTTTCGTCGAATCATCGTAGCGCGGATCGATGAAACGCGAATGTGAAATTTGCTAAAGACGAGGTTGACGACGAGAGTGTTTGAGCGTAGAGTTGGCTTGGACAAAGTAGGGCGACGACTGGGACGGCGGCCACGGGCAACGCGCGGCTCCGTCGAGGAAACCCCGGCGCTCGGTCGCGAGAGAGAGATCCGACCATGTGTTTGTGTCTTGATTGTGTGTTAGTTTGTGCTGGTGTGCACTTTGTGGAAGTGGAAATTGCGCTGTGCGAGAGCACAGCCCTCCTCGTAGTCCGCATACTCGCCAATGTGTCTATGTGTGTGTGCCCCGATCCACCGCCGACTCTCTAGTATGCACTTTGCGTCGCTGCAGTTGGCCTAGGCCAGGCACTCATTCTCCCTCGCTCTCTGTTCCATGCACACTCTCCGCTGCACTCCGACAAGACTAGGCCTCCGCTCTGAACTCGCCTTCTCCAGTAGGGGAATAGCCATTTAGACGTATAAGTCGGCTGCATCAGTGGAGGCAGTTGCACCGAGTCCAATTGGAGCTTGGGAACTACGAGAATCTTTGGACCTTAGGCCATTTTTAGTATTGATCTTTGTTTGATACTCATCGATTTTAGGATTGGAGACTGGAGCAAAAGGGAGGTTGGATTGGAGGGTTGAAGACATTATGGTTAGGTATGATGGTGGATATTAGTAAGGGATTAGTTACGGTACCTTGGAATTCCAAGATTTTATTGGAACTGGACTAGAAATTTGGTAACCAGAACTAGTTGTATCAGAACTCCAACTGATAAAGTGGTTACTGCATAATTACTTGGTTGTAGTCATCACTTTTACAGTTTTGGTTACCGTAAATTTGGTTAGGTTAACTATCAGTGACGGCAGTTGCACCGAGTCCAATTGGAACTTGGAAACTACGAGAATCTTTGGATCTTAGGCCATTTTTAGTATTGATCTTTGTTTGATACTCATCGATTCTAGGATTGGAGATTGGAGCAAAAGGGAGGTTGGATTGGAGGGTTGAAGGCATTATGGTTAGGTATGATGGTGGATATTAGTAAGGGATTAGTTACGGTACCTTGGAATTCCAAGATTTTATTGGAACTGGACTAGAAATTTGGTAACCAGAACTAGTTGAATCAGAACTCCAACTGATAAAGTGGTTACTGCATAATTACTTGGTTGTATTCATCACTTTTACAGTTTTGGTTACCGTAAATTTGGTTAGGTTAACTATCAGTGACGGCAGTTGCACCGAGTCCAATTGGAACTTGGAAACTATGAGAATCTTTGGACCACAGGCCATTTTTAGTATTGATCTTTGGTTGGTACTTATCGATTTTAGGATTGGAGATTGGAGCAAAGGGGAGGTTGAACTGGAGGGTTGAAGAAATTATCGTTAGGTATGATGGTGGATATTAGTAAGTGATTAGTTATGGTACCTTGAAACTTTGAAATTTTATTGGAACTAGACTAGGAATTGGGTAACTACAACTTAAATTAGAACTCCAACTGATAAAGTAGTTGCCGCATAACTACTTGTTTATAGTCATCACGTTTACAGTTTTGGTTACCGTAAATTTGGTTAGGTTAACCATCAGTGACGGCAGTTGCACCGAGTCCAATTGGAACTTGGGAACTATGAGAATCTTTGGACTTGAAGCCATTTTTAGTATTGATCTTTGGTTGGTACTTATCGATTTTAGGGTTGGAGATTGGAGGGACAGGAAGGTTCAGCTTGGGAGTTTGAAGAAATTATGGTTAGGTATGATGGTGGATATTTGTAAGGGATTAGTTATGGTACCTTGGAATTCCAGAATTTTATTAGAACTAGACTAGAAATTTGGTAACCACAACTTAAATTAGAGCTCCAACTGGTAAAGTAGTTACCGCGTAATTACTTCTTGGTTTTGTAGTTATCACTTTGACAGTTTTGGTTACCGTAAATTTAGTTAGGCTAACTATAATTAAGTGTGGAGTTTCCACAAACTATTTTGTAAATAGTGGAACATTCCCTTCAGGCAGGGTTGCCAGTGAGTCACTATTATCACTATTTTTCACTATTTTAAAATCGGGTCACTTATCTCACTATTTTCGAAATTTGACCACTATTCTCACTATTTCGGAGCTCAAAAGTGGTTAGAATATAGGTGCTGGTTAGAATAGGGGACAAATTTGTACCTCGACTCGCTCACTACGATAAACTCGCGTGGGGGACAAATTTGCCCCGCGCGGTATTACTTTCCATACACCGTGTTCTGTTTGACATGCCTTTTTTAAAGAGGTGGTTCTACCTAAAATTTTAGAATCGGCCAATCTGAAGTAAAGTTATGAGCACTTGAAATTTCGCGATTTTCAGGTGTTTGAAAATGGGTTTATGATGAAATTTCTTAGAAATTTCGATTTTCTGGGAAATCTATTAGTAAAATCGGGTTCAGGGGAAAAAATACATCGATATAAGGTTTAAAAAGGAAAACATTGAGATTTTTTTTTTTTTTGGATTTTGGCCAAAACTATATCTGTTCACTAAAATAGCTGTAGCTTTTTTTCTAAATAAGATTCCGGTTTCGACTTGAACTCAACCTTTTCGGGATCGTTGAACCTTCAAAATGCCGCTTGGTTCATCCAATTCGGATAATTTTTGAATTTTTGGCAAATTTTTAAAGTTTGCTCATCGATTTTTGCCAATTTTTTAAGGCATACCCCTTTCCATTTTTTTCGGTGATTTTCAAAGTGCTCTTATTTCTACAAAAATTAAGTTATCGGAATGAATCAAACGCCATTCTCTAAGTTCAGTGACAGCCTTTAAGTGCGAAAAAGAAATTTTGGAATCGGTTGAACCGAAGTAAAGTTATGAGCACTTGAAATTTCCCGTTTTTGAGGTTTCTGAGAATGAGGCTAAAATAGAAGAAAAATATTTTTTATGAAAATTCATGAAAATTTTGATTTTTTGAGAAAATTATCAGTAGATTTATGTTCAAGGGGACAAAATACATCGGTACGGGGCCTGAAAAAAAAAAAAAAATTTTTTCGCATTTTGATCGAAATTGAATCGATTCACTAAAAGACTGTAATTTATTTTCTAGATAAAATTTTGATTTCTGCATGCACTCATTCTCTTCGGAATTGTTCAAGCTTCAAAATGCCGCTTTGTTCATGTAATTCGGATAATTTTTCGATTTTTGGCAGTTTTTTTAAGTTCGACCATCGATTTTTGCCAATTTTTGAAGGCAATCCCCTTTTCCATTTTTTTTCGTTGATTTTCAAAGTGCTCTCATTTCTACCTTAATTAAGTTATCAGAACCAAACGCGATTGTCTGAGTTTAGCTGAATTTATAGTTATTATAGTTGTGCTTTGTCCAACGAAAGCGTGGGAATGGGGGAAGTATCTTCGTTAACATGACTTATTTTAGCGGATGACAAAGTTAATTTCGAATGCACGTGTCGGCGATCCTCCTCAGGTATCTTTTTTCACTGATCTGTCTCGCGTAAAAGTGCTCTTTAAAATGGTAAATACAACGAACAATGATTTCCATCTCTGAACTACGTTTCATCGTCCTTTTCCTCGTCCAATTGGTCCAATCCAACTCCGGCAAACGTTTCACGCGCTACTTGTTTTTGGTTAGACACGATCGAACGACTTTTCAGGACACCATCATCGTTTGGTTCTTGCTCATCCTTTCCGCGGTGTAATAGAAAATTTTATTACCGAGCGAGCACTCACGACGGAACGAAAGGTGAACGAGATAAAATGACCGTAGAATGACTGTAATTTAACGGCATTGTGTTTCACCTAACCACTCTTCCTCATACATCGCCTCTGCATCTTCAAAACTGCACCATTCTGCGTGACTTCAGGGCATCTTGAGAAAACTGCGAGCTCTTCAGCATCGTCGAACATAGCGAATTAGTTAACTCAGGTTCTCAGCTCTCTGATGTCATAAAATTCGAGTACGTTAAATGGTTATTCGACGTCTGTACGAGTGAAAAGTAAATTATCATCGTGCCCGGGCGCGAAACGAAGACTCTCGATCCTCGAGAAGAGAAAGTTCCAGGTCAGGACTAACTTGGGTCTATGCCTGGCTCTTGGCTTATTCTAGGTATTTTCTATACGTTTCGTGTCTTCAGTCCTCTTCGACCAACGGTTCCTTCGACTGATCACGAGAGGAAAAAAACAAATTACGTTTCTTCGCTCTTACGGTCTAGGCCGGAGGAGATGATGTGTTTGTGATAACCAAAAACTTTCTCTCTCATCTCCGCGCACCGGAGTTTTGTGCGCTGGAATAAACCGAGAAGACATCTTCTTCTGGTGATCGAGCGATTGCCCCGGAATAGCCCGAAGGTGGCGTTTGAAAGCCAGGACTCACTTGGTTGGCTCAAATTGAGTGGGTTAAGTCCACCAAAGTTGAGGACCTAAGCAATAAGTTACTCCACTGATTTGAGCTGATAGGTAATCAAGAACCTCAAACTTGAATCCATCGTAGGTAATTTTCTAACAGAATGAACGTTGATATTGCGTTTAAAAATCTAAAACCCGTTAGCCAACCGTTTTTTAAATAAGAAAGTCATTGGTGTATGAATTGAATTTAATCGGCATATCAAAACCATCAACATCAGACCTAAAATTGTTCTGAAAGAATATTTTTGAGAGGTCTGGAAGTGCAGAACGGACTCCTTGCGAACTAGCTCTAGACTAGTCCTAGGATAAACTAGTTTTAGACTAGTTCTGGACCAGACTAGTCCTGGATTGGACTAGTCCTGGTCTGGGCTGGTCTTGAATCTGGTCCTGGACTAGTCCCGGGTGGGGCCTGGGCTGGTCCTGCACTGGCCCTAGCCTGGTCATGGACTAGTCCTAGGATAAACTAGTTGTAGACCAGTTCTGGACCAGATGAGTCCTGGACTGGACTAGTCCCAGACTAAGTTCTGACGAGTAATTTCTATTTTGTGACAAAAAGATCACAACGAAAGATCAGGCATCATCCGTCATCGGGTCATCTATCATGATCCAGCAATGATCTATCCAGGTCTGCCTGGAGTTATGGCAACGGTCCATGAATTCTGGCGCTCTGTTGTCAGTTTCTAACGCTTTCCACTTGATCTCTGAAACAAGTTCAAGCATGGCCCAAGGGGCAAACACACGCCGACCTCGTGCGATCGACTAGCTCGTGCTACAAACGCCTGACCTTTCTACAATGAGTAAAAAACTTCCGTCATTTGAGGTCATCCAGAGATTCGCGTCGTGTGGAAGTTACAGGATAGTCAAAGGAATGCGGAAAGCGATCGTTGTTTTAATCAGGAAGCGAGAGTTTGTTACCTATATATTAAATGGACAGATCCGATAACTTGCCGATGAGTCATCAGGATTTATGATCGTTGATCTTCTCAGGGTTTATCACCGTGTCGTATATCCTTCTTGTCATTTACTGGAACGTGTCTTTTCTCGCTGAAGCATTGATGGTTTATTGACAAATGAGCGGCTTGTAATATTGCGTTAGATTCGCTAACGAGCGATGAACGAGGGTCAAGTGTATGGAAATGTGAGGATTGTAGAATCGATCGTTGCTGGAGAAATTGATTGATTTTTCGATCTCAGACTTCAATACGTCTAATTAGATTGGTTATTATTATTTCTTTAATCAGAACAGTTGACGAAAATTAAGTATTTTCTAGGTTCAGCTTTTAGGTTTATTTTTGGAGGCTTGACGAAATGATTGCTAACTTTGGCTGACGATGTAATTTCAATCCCTAATTGATTTTAAAGGGATCCCACAATTTCTGTTCTGACTTTAAATTGATAGACTTTGGCATCAGTAAAATTTCTAGATAGTTACCTAAAATAGTTCCCCAGTCATTGCTAATAACTTCAGAAAACGTTTTGACAAGAATTAGTTCCAACTTTGCCTCACTATGTAATTTTAACTTCTAGCCTGGTAATTGACTTAAAAACGACTCTAGAATTCCTATTTCAGGCTTAACCTATATCGGCTTTGAAATAGACAAATGTCCATCCCATTAAATAAAATCAACAAGTGCTCAAGTCACCATTGATAACGTCAGAAGGAGTCTTATCAAGAATTACATAAAACTTTAACTGACTGTGTAATTTTACCTTCTAACCCAGTGTTTGACTTAACAACGACTCTAGAATTCATATTTCAGACTTAATCTTCATCGACTATGAAATGGAAAAATGTCCATCCAATTGAATGAAATCATCAAGTGCCCAAGTCACCTTCGATAACGTCAGAAGGAGTTTTATTAAGAATTACATCAAACTTTAGTTGACTATGTAATTTTAACTACTAACCCAGTATTTGACTGAACAACGACTCTAGAATGCTGATTTCAGGCTTAACCTTTATCGACTTTGAAATAGAAAAATGTCCATCCAATTAAATAAAATCAACAAGGTCCCAAGTCACCCTCGATGACGTCAGAAGGAGTCTTATCAAGAATTACATCAAACTTTAGTTGACTATGTAATTTTAACTACTAACCCAGTATTTGACTGAACAACGACTCTAGAATGCTGATTTCAGGCTTAACCTTTATCGACTTTGAAATAGAAAAATGTCCATCCAATTAAATAAAATCAACAACGTCCCAAGTCACCCTCGATGACGTCAGAAGGAGTCTTATCAAGAATTACATCAAACTTTAGTTGACTATGTAATTTTAACTACTAACCCAGTATTTGACTGAACAACGACTCTAGAAAGCTGATTTCAGACTTAACCTTTATCGACTTTGAAATAGAAAAATGTCCATCCAATTAAATAAAATCAACAAGCCCCCAAGTCACCCTTGATGAAGTCAGAAGGAGTCGTATCAAGAATTACATCAAACTTCAGTTGAAGATGTACCTTTAACCTCTAACCCAGTGTTTGTCTTAACAATGACTCTAGAATTCCTGTTTTAGGCTTAACCTTCATCGACTTTGAAATATAAAAATGTCCATCCAATTAAATGAAATCAACAAGTGCCCAAGTCACCTTCGATAACGTCAGAAGAAGTCTTGTCAAGAATTACATCAAACTGGCTGAAGGTGTCATTTTAACTTCTAGTCCAGTGTTTGACTGAACAATGACTCTAGAATGTTAATTTCCAGCTGAACCTCTATCGGCTTTGAACTTGAAAAATACCTATCCAATTAAATGAAGCCAACAAGTGTCCCAGTCACTATTAACAACTTCAAGATAAATCCCATCAAGAATTACTTCCAACTTCGCCCGACCACGTAATTTGACTTCCAACCCACTCAACAACGACCCTAGAATTTCCAGTCATCTATAATCAAACAAAACCAACACTCGCTACTGAACCAAACCTCTAAAAAAAGTGCCCTCCTTCCTTCCCCGAGTTCCCCACAAAACCCCGCTTGAATCCTTGCACGAAAGGACGAGGATTACGTCTCTATCGTAACACGATTTTACATCCAAGAGGGAAGGCCATTCTCGATAGTCCCTCCAGCAAAAAAAAAATGGCCACTGCCAACAAAAGGAGCCGCGCAAAGCGCTCATTCCTTCTCTCTGCATCGGAGTGCAAGGATCCTTATTTTGCCCTGACCTCAAATGTGGTCGAGGGTACGACTTCGAAGTAGCAGTTTACCTGCTTATGCATGTTCTGTCTCTGTCACCGACTAATTGCAACCAACGAGACTCGAGATCGGCCGAGCATGCACAACCATGTATAAGCCTGCAGCAGAACCGTTGTCTCATAGTCATGTCCTCTCGCTTTCTCATAGCTGCTTGTTTCTAGTGTCTGGGGGAGCTCCCAGAGTCAATTCGCGTTTATAATGTTCGGTTTATAAACGCCGAGTCGAGTGAGAGAAAACGAACGTGCATGGCCTCAAGTCCTGGATATAAAATTAATGGCCTGATGTATCCAAGATTGATACACGCTCACAATGTTTCAACGATGTCTCGCAGCGTTTGTCTCGCGCATAATATATATGTCGGGCATTAGAATTAGCTTCTCGTTCGACGAAGATCGTGTTACAATCGATGAAAGACCGAGCACGATCCAAACGTATGGAAACGATCTCACAACGCTGAATACGTAATGAGCAGAATCGAATGCCGACGAAGACTGACGTTCTGCATTCGTCCAAAAGAACAAAGAGATCCTAGCAATGATTTTTTTTTTTTTGGCGCAGAAATTAGTTTCCAGTAGCATTTTGGTGTCTTCTCAAGGTTTTTTTTGAGGGAATTAGGTCTGGGGTTCAATTTTGAGAACGATTATTATTGACATTAGAAATGAATCGAAAAGCTGGTCCTTGGTTTGTTTCTCTTGAAATTCAATGAATTTTTGGATTGGATGAATTTGTAGATTTTTGAAATTTTGTTGAATAAAAAAAAAAATTAAATGATTGTAAATAGGTGCTGCAATATGATTAGGCGTAATTTTTTTCAGCGTAGTACCAAAAATTAAAAAGGACGTTTATGAATAGTCTTTCCTTTCGAGTTTTGGAATTTTTTGCGATAGAAAATATACTTGAAATTTTTTTTGAACCTTCTATCGATGTATTTTCTACTTCTGAATACGAATCTACCAATAGTTTTCCCAAAATATCAAAATTTTTATGAATTTTTATCAAAAACATTTTTGCTCAATTTTGGTCCCATTTTCAAAAACCTCAAAATAGCGAAATTTCAAGTGGTCATTTACTTTGGTTCAACCGGTTCAAAAATTTATTTTTCCTACTTAAAGGCTGTCATTAAACGTAAAAAATGGCGTTTGGTTCATTCCGATAACTTAATTTTTATAGAAATGAAAATTGCCGAACAAAATAGAAAAAAATTTGCAAAAATCAATGGTTGAACTTTAAAAATCTGCCAAAAATTGGAAAATGATCAGAATCGAATGAACCATGCGGCATTTTGAAGCTTCAATGATCCCAAAGAGAGTGAGCTATTAGAAAAGCCGACATTTTATCCAGAAAAAAAATTACAGGCATTTTAGTGAACACATCAAATTTTGGCCAGAATGCGAAAATTTTTTTTTTTTTAATTAATTTTGTTCGAACCTTTTAATTGCATTTTCTCAAGTTTTTTTCTACTGGTCTCAAAATTATTGAAAATGGTCATTGACGTTGTCGAGTCGAAAATCGTCATAAAAAATGGATGCCTTTGTAAAATTTGGAAAAATCAATGTTCAAACTTTAAAAAGCTGCGAAAAATTTAACAATTAAAAAAAAATTGGTAATTAATTTTTCTCGAACCTCATGCGTATGTAGTTTTTCCCTCTGAACACGAATTCATCAATGATTTTCCCAAAAAATCATTTTTTTTTTTATTAAAAACATGTTTTTTTAAAAAAGATTTTCCTTGCTTTTTCTCATGAAATTTTTTTTTTCGACATAAAGCCTCGAAAATGGTAAAAATGGTCATTGACTTTGTCGAGGCGATTAGAAGAGGAAAAAAAGTGAGAAGCATTGTTAAAAAGTCCAAGTATTGTTGGACTAGGTTGGCCTCGTAGTTCACAGGAGTTCATCGACGTTTCGTCGCATCTATATGGAGAGTAAAAACCGAGGTGAATTGCGAATGGATTCGATCGACTGGTTATGAACTCCACGCTTATACACATAAATATATAGATATATATTTATACACATATATATGGGTCATTCCACGTCAAATCACGCGGTCATCGACCTGACCCACTCAGATTTTGATGTCCGATGAATTGTGGGTTTCGTTTGGCCCAAAATATGACCTCAAATTTTTAGAAATTTTTATTTCATTTTTTAGGCGTTGCCCGAGCCAAAAAATGATTAAATTGAGGGAAAACATAAAGAAGGACGTTTTTCAAATTAATGAAATTTTTTTCACAGAAACTAGAGCCCAAAACAGATATTTTCGTCATAGTTCAATAATGGGCCAAAAATAATTACTATTTTTTTTATTGTAATTTTTTAATTGTGTTTGAATCTTCCGTCTTATTTCAGGTCATCGAGGCTAATAAATTTTCGAAAAATATTGTCATTTCACTCTTGAAACAAGAAAAAAAAAATCAAGTTTAACTAGAAAAATATTTTTGTTGTTGTTATTCTTACTCAGGGTTGCAAGTAATGCATTGCTTTTTATAATGCATTGTCATTTTCATTACCCATTACAATGTAGTGTGTAATGGAAAAAAATTTCATTACCCATTACAATGGAGTGTATAATGGAAAAAAATTCCATTACCCATTACAATGTAGTGTGTAATGAAAAAAAAATCCATTAACCATTACAATGTAATGTGTAAAGGAAAAAAATTTCATTACCCATTACAATGTAGTGTGTAATGGAAAAAAATTCCATTACTCATTAGAATGTAGTGTGTAATGAAAAAAAAATCCATTACCCATTACCACGTAGTATGTAATGGAAAAATATTTCATGACCCATTACAATGTAGTGTGTAATAGAAAAAATTCCCATTACCCATTGCAATTTAATGTATAATAGACAAAACTTTGATTGCTATTTTGGGGATGGAAAAATATAGATGAATAAATTATTGCATTTTTGCATTACATTTTAATGACTTATGTCCCCTAAATTTTAAAAAGCATCGATATGCATACAAAAAGTTGAATGTTGAACTGCACTTCTAACTATACTTTTTTCAGCGTTTGCTTTGGCCAATATCCTTTGCACAAAGTGATTTTAAGGTACCTAAGTCATTAAAATGTAATGCGAAATTGCAATAATTTATTCATCTATATTTTTCCATTCCCAAAATTGCAATCAAAGTTTTGTCCATTACACATTACATTGCAATGGGTAATGGAAATTTTTTCTATTACACACTACATTGAAATAGGTCATGAAATTTTCTTCTATTACACACTACATTATAATGAGTAATGAATGATTTTTCCATTGCACACTACATTGTAATGGGTAATGAAATTTTTTTCTATTACACACTACACTGTAATGGGTAATGGAAATTTTTTCCACTACACACCACATTGTAATGAGTAATGAAATTTTTTTCTATTACACACTTCATTGTAATGGGTAATTGAAATTTTTTCCACTACACACTACATTTTAATGGGTAATGACAAATTTTTCCATTACACACTACATTGTAATCGGTAATGAAAATGTTTTCTATTACACACTACATTGTAATGGGTAATGCAATTTTTTCCATTACACACTACATTGTAATGGGTTATGAAATTTTTTCCATTACACATTACATTGTAATGGGTAATGAAATTTATTTCCATTACACACTACATTGCAATGAGTAATGAAAATGTTTTCCATTACACATTACATTGTAATGAGTAATGGAAATCTTTTCCATTACATTGTAATGGGTTATGAAATTTTTTCCATTACACATTACATTGTAATGGGTAATGAAATTTTTTTCCATTACACACTACATTGCAATGAGTAATGAAAATGTTTTCCATTACACATTACATTGTAATGAGTAATGGAAATCTTGTCCATTACATTGTAATGGGCAATGAAATTTTTCCATTACACACTACATTGTAATGGGTAATGGAAATTTTTTCCATTACACATTCTAAATGAATAATGCATTACTTTTACATTGCAAATTTTGCAATCTTGTTCTCACTACAAGAAATAATCAAAATAAGACATTATAAAAAAAAAAAAAATTAAAACACAAAAAACGTAATTATTTTAGACCCATCATAGAACTATGACGAAAATGTCTGTTTTGGGTCCTAGTTTCTGCGAAAAAATTTAATTAATTAAAAAAAGGTCCCTCCCTATGTTTTCCCTTAATTTAATGATTTTTTAGCTCGGGCAAACTCCTAAAAAATGAAATTAAAATTTTTAAAAATCTGAAGTCATTTTGGGCCCAACGAGACCCACAATTCATTGGACATCAAAATCCGAGGGGGTCAGGCCGATGACCGCGTGATTCGACGTGGAATGCCCCATATATTTCCATACGTACAAAAGTTAACAAGTATATAAAGAGACGCGATCAGGGAAAGGGGGAGTCGGGGGTCGCTTCGTTTGAACGCATATCCGGGTCGTCTATTGTTTGTCGCAGGATTAGATGACCGCGCTTCTCTCGTGGCACAGAGAGCAGCCTAACAGAGCCTCTATTTCCGTCCACCCGCGCGCGATTCGCGCGAGAATAACGCGCTAGACTATCGTCATACAGACGCACTTTTCGTCGTGCAAAACGCCGCATCGGTCTGCCAATATAACCATGAAACAGGCTCGATCTTTCCCCAACGATCCCATTTCGACGAGCCCTCCTTCGACCAATTTTCTCTCCATTTTGTCCAATGAAATATTTATGCCTCCACTTTGTCCTCGATCTCGGTCAATGCTGTATAATGTCTCATCATTTCCGCGCACTCAGCAAATGAAATGAATCATCTTCCAACGAATAGAAAAATCGCTCAAGATTCAATCGATTCAGAAAATTAGACGAATTTAAAATTTATCTCTTGTCTTATTTTTTTTCCATCGGTAAATCCTTCTTAATTAATAATTAAATTAAATTAATCAATTAATTACATTTTCTTCTTCCTTCTTAATTAATAATTAAATTAAATTGATTAATTAATTAAATAAAATAATAATTAAATTAAAAGAACGAGGGGAAGAAATTTGCAATTTTTTATGAGGAGATATTTTACATTTTTTTTAACCCGACAATTCTGAGTTTGGTTGGACTTTTTTGAATTTCAAATTTGTAGAATTATTTAAGTTACAGCATTATGTTTTTTGAATTTTTAAAAATGTTGTTAAAATCTAAATGTGCACATTTTTGATATTTTTTGTTTTTACTTGACCATTCTAAGCTTGCTTGTATTTTTTAAATTTTAGATCTGTCGAATTTTCGAATTTTTAAGTATTAATTCTAACGTCATTATTTCATTTGTGTGAAGGATTTGAAATTTACGAGCATTTTTTTATTCTAGACATTTTTTTAGAGCCTCATTTATATTTTTTTTACGGATAATTTCAGTACTTTTTATTTTTTATCTTCGTTTGTATAAAAAAAATTTCAAAAATTATTTCTTCTACAGTTTCAAGTTAATTTAGATGAATCTAATTATTTTTTTTTATATTCTGGAAAAATTATTGATCGCCAAATCATTTAATTATCATATTTAGAACCGTCAATCGATTTTGCATCGATTAACGACTTTATTTAAATAATCGGACAATAAATAAAAAATGTTCAGACATTTTTCTACTCAAGTTTCAAATCAATTTTCACTGATCAAATTTTCACCCTTCATAATCTAAAAAAACTTTCCCACGAATAAAATGTAGAATAATGAATTCAAGATTTCGAAAATGCTATAAAAATCCACAAACATCGTTTTTTTTCAAAATAAATAAATAAAAAATGCATTTAAATTAACTAAAAATTGTTAAATTAGAGAACCAATTTTTTTTTTCCACTTAATTTGAAGAATAAATAAAAACATGTTCAACGGCCAAAGCGATTCTATTTTTTTTTTGTTGGAAAAAAATCATGAAAATAGCTTTGCAAACCCGTCAATTACATAAATTCAAAATTTATTTTTTTTAAATTTTTTTTAATTTTTTTGAAAGTTTTGAAATTTTTTAAATTTTTGAAAGTTTTGAAATTTTTTAAGTTTTTTAAATTTTTGAAATATTTGAAATTTTTGAAATTTTTCACGTTGTTGAAATTTTTAAACTCTTTGAAACTTTTGAAATTTGCAATTTTTGAAATTTTCGAAATTTTTCAAACCAAATACTAAATCGCATAAAACCGATAATTGCAAGATCTCATATTTTCGTGCGCTACCGTAATTCGAGTGAAACGCTCGGTTTAACGGTAAACATCGTCGTCAACGCTTCCTCTTGGACGTCTCTGCGTCGTCTTCCTCGTGCAATAAGGCGGGAAGGTATCACGCGGATTGTTACCTGCGATGGATAGCATTGACTCGTTGATCCAGCCAAGCAAAGAATCGCGAGAAAAGGAAAGGATTCTCGCATGCGTGTGAGAATATGAGTGTTTGAGTGAGAGAGAGAGAGAGAGAGAGAGAAGCGCGTGAGCTTGAGCAGGAAAGAGGTATTCGAGTGCATGAGACGTGTAAAGTGCCTCCGTATCCCCTCGCGCTTCCCCCACTCCGCGCCACTCGTTCATCCGCGCCCCCGCGCTCGAGCGACGGATACCGCAAGCCCCACTGACTCACAGAACTACTTTCCCTTCTTTCTCGCGTGCACGCGGCGAGTCTGCGCGCAGGCGCCAGCGGCTCCCCCGTTATCCAAGCTCGATTCGCGCCGGCTGAGCCTAACATAAGCCGGCCCGTATCTACTTGCTCGTCGCTGAGAGTGAAACGCACCGGGAACTTTCCGTTCCGCGATGAGTATGCAACGTGCGTGAAGCCATACTCGAATGAGAAAGAGAGAGAGAGAGAGAGAGAGAGAGAGAGAGAGAGAGAGATGGAAAGAAAGGGGGAGAAAGGAATGAGAAAAAATGTGTAGGAGAGCGGAGGGGATATTGAAAGGGAAAGAGAATACTTTAGTTCGCTATTTTTATTATTCTACTCTACATTTTGTCAATGAATATTTTTATACAATAGGCTACATTGTTTTTCGATTGTTGGTCTATTTTTCTATTTTTATATTTTATTTTGCTATTTTTATTATTTCAGTCTACTTTTTATTAATTAATGTTTTTACGCAAAATGGTCCATTGTTTTTTTTATTCTTGATTCATTTTGGTATTTCATTTTACTATTTTTTTTACCTATTTTAATACTTCTAGTCGCCATTTTTTTAATTAATATTTTTAAACAAAATGGTTCATTTTTTTTTTTTTTTTTTAATGTTTTATTTTACTATTTTATTTTGCTATTTTAATGCTGTTAGTGTACAGCATGGTGAAAGTTGGGGGAATATGGACCAGGGAAATCAGAAAAAACGAAGCTTTTTCCCCCTCCGCAGGATGAGGAGGGAGATTTTTGTGTTTCCAGTCGTGGAAAAATTAAAAAATTGATAATAATGCAAATTGTAGATATTTTCTCTCCATATAAATTAAATAGAAAGTTGGGGGAATATGGACCAGGGAAATCAGAAAATCGAAGCTTTTTTCCCCTTCACAGGATAAGGAGGGAAATTTTCGTTTTTCCAACCATGGAAAAATTTCCATGTGAAAAAATTAAAAAATTAAAAATCTATCATAATGCAAATTATGGATATTTTCTCTGTGTTCAAATTAAATGAAAATTTGGGGTAATATGAACCAGGAAAATTAGAAGAATCGAAGCTTTTTTCCCCTTCACAGGATAAGGAGGGAAATTTCCATGTGAAGAAATTAAAAATTGTATAATAATGCAAATTGTGGGTATTTTCTCTGCATTTAAATTAAACGGAAAGTTGGGGTAATATGGACTAGGGAAATAGAAGAATCGAAGCTTTTTTCCCCATAAAGAGAGAAATTTTTGTTTTTCCAACCGTGGAAAAATTTCCATGTGAAAAATTAAAAAAATTAATAATAATGCAAATTGTAGATATTTTCTCTCCATATAAATTAAATGGAAAGTTGGGGTAATATGGACCAGGGAAATCGGAAGAATCACAGCTTTTTCCCCCTTCACAGGATAAGGAGGGAAATTTTTGTTTTTCCAATCGTGGAAAAATTTCCATGTGAAAAATTAAAAAAATTACCATAATGCAAATTATGGATATTTCCTTTGCATTCGAATTAAACGGGAAGTTGGGGTAATATGGATCGGGGAAATAGAAAAATCGAAGACTTTTTTCCTCATAAGGAGGGAAATTTTTGTTTTTCCAACCGTGGGAAAATATCCATGTACGAAAATTAAAAAATTAATAATAATGCAAATTACGGACATTTTCTCTGCATTCAAGTTGAACGGAAAGTTGGGGTAATGTGGATCAGAATCAGAAAAATGGTAGCTTTTTTCCCCTTTACCAGGATAAAGAAGGAAATTTTTGTTTTTCCGACCGTGGAAAATTTCCATGTGAAAAATTTAAAAATTTATCATAATGCAAAGTATCGATATGTTCTCTGGAGATAAATTGAATGGAAAGTTGGGGGAATATGGACCAGGGAAATCAGAAGAATCCCAGCTTTTTTCCCCTTCACAAGATAAAGAGGGACATTTTCGTTTTTCCATCCGTCCTAGTTTATGTATCGGGCATCTTGTTACGCTTATATTGTCTATGAGTGTGCATGCGAGACTCTGAACCAGACCGACGAGTTTTGCAGGTCTATAGATTCGAGTATATAAATAGTATAAGCTCGACGACGCCGCAAAGTGTGGATATATATCGCGGAACGTTCCGGGAAACCTGTTTCATCCGAGTCACAAAACTGGAACGAAGCTATATAATTCATGTTTATACATGTAATATCGTGAATCGATTAAGGCTCTCAGGGGAAGGGATATTAGTGAGGATGAACAGAAATTCACTTGCGAATACCTCTTCCGACACAAAATCTTGCCAATTTTTCAGAAATCAAAAGTATTTACGAAAAAAGTATTTATTAATTTTCCAGAAATTATTTTTATAGTTTATTTCAATGTTTTTATATTATAATTAATATTTCATATTGCATTGTATTTATTAATTAATTTCATGGTCGCATACAACAAATTCTATTTTTCATTTTCATGGAAAAATTTATGAATTGGTTTGGGAATAAATAAAAAAAAATGCAGATGCACTTTTTGATTCCTATTTTTGTCGCACGAAAATTTTTATGATTGTAGAAAAATGAATTGGTTGCTTTTGGAATAAAATTAATTGAATGGTTATGGGAAAAATTTATAAAAATGCACGTGCACTTTTTGATGGCTATTTCTGTTGCACAATGATTTTTAATATTGTGGAAAAATGAATGAGCAATTAATTTCGAATTAATTTCAAAAAATGTACACAATGATTTTTATTATTGTGGAAAATTAATTTGCTGCTTCGGGAATAAAATTAATTGGGTGATTTTAGAATAAATTTACAAAAATGCACATGCACTTTTTCATCACTATTCCTTTTTCACGGTGATTTTCATTGTTGTGGAAAAATTAATTGGTTGGTTTGAGAATAAAATTAATGGGTGGTATTGGAATAAA
>OX333078.1:35462039-35536092 GCA_946863875.1 Alloplasta piceator | reverse complement strand
AACGACGACGACGACGAGGATCGCGTTATGAGGGAAAATGGCAGAGACGACCTCGGGAAGACCAACGGCGTCAGGGTTGGAGCGCGAGATATTATTTAAAATGTATATAAACATATGGGGCATTTCATGTCAAATCAGGCAATTTGAAACGAGACGTTTTTTTCTGAAAGTACATTTAAAGAGACGAAAATTTTGAAAAAAAAACGTCCCAATCAGTCAGTTTTCTTTGGGGGTTAGTTAAAAAAATTTGAAAATTTTCTGAAAAACGTTTGGGGGAAAAATGGGGTGGAGAGGGAAAAAAATAATCAGCCAAATAAAGGGCTTGGGTTCGAAAGTGGTCGATTTCACATTGAATGACCCATGTAGATATGAATATTGTGCGTTTGATTCCTTTGGGCGAGAATACGACGAAGCTCGCGGGTAATACAACGTATATATATAAGTTCGGGTTAATATCGCGAATGTGGGTCGCCTTGGTGAACTCGACTCTATACTATCCTTGAGTTACAGATATATATGTGGTTCTCGGTCGATGCCGCGAGTTCGCCAGTTCACAAGCGTCCATTTTTTCCTCCCCTTCCTCAAAGCAATATCAGGAAACATACCAGGGCGCTTCTCCCATCGGAGAAGCTCGATATTCACCAAGAAAGAAGGGAGAAAAAAAAATCAAAGCACTTGGGAAGTTCAAAGTTGGAAATTGCATCCGGAAAATCCATTTTCCGGTACAGAGTTGTAAAAATAGTAATGTAAAAGTAATGCATTACCCATTACTTTAAACAATGTGTAATGGATAAGTTTTCCGTTACAAATTACAAAAGTAATGTGTAATGGATGCATGTCCCATTACAAATAAAAAAAGTGATGTGTATTGGACAAGTTTTCCATTACAAATTACAAAAGTAATGTGTAATGGATGCGTATACAATTACGAATAAAAAAGTAATGTGTAATGGATACGTGTCCCATTACAAATAAAAAAATAATTTGTAATGGATGCATGTGCCATTACAAATAAAAAATTAATGTGTAATGGATGCGTGTTCAATTACGAATAAAAAAGTAATGTGTAATGGATGCGTGGACCATTGTAAATAAAAGAAGTAATGTGTAATGTATGTATGTTCCATTACAAATAAAAAATAATAATGTGTAATGTATCCATATTCCATTACAAATGAAAAAAAAGTAATGTGTAATGGATGCATGTCCCATTACAAATAACAAAAGTAATGTGGAATGGATGCATGTCCTATTGCAAATAAAAAAGTAATGTGTAACGGATGCGTGTTCCATTACAAATAAAAAAGTAATGTGTAATGGATGCATGTCCCATTACAAATAAAAAAGTTATGTGTAATGGATGCGTGTTCCATTATAAATAAAAAAGTAATGTATAATGTATGCACGTTTCATGACAGATTACAATTGAAAAAAAGTAATTTTCAGTGGAGAATATTCCATTACAAGTAGAAAAATTGCCGTGCTCGTATTAGAAACTTGCACATTGCTGTCTCATTATTTTATTTCGCTCACTAAAAGTTCATCCAAAATTATCACAAATGATCCATAAAGTTAAAAAATAGAAAGAAAAAAGAGACAGTTCATCGTTAAATATGAAGTACGCAAATGTACTCAACCCCAAAAATTAATCAACTTTATATTGAAATTGCTTTTACACGCTGTTACCTATAATTATGAGTAATCTAATAAAAATTACAAGTTACTGATACAAAATTTGTCGCTTTATTGAATCGCTAAATAAGGTGCATGTTCTTTTTTTTCAACTTTATGGATCATTTGTGATAATTGTGGATAATTTTTGTAATTATTAATTACAAAAATTAGTTAATTGATAATTGTGGTAATTTTTAAATTGTACTTTGTAATGGAACGTGCATACATTACACATTACTTTTTTTTATTTGTAATGGGACATGCATCCATTACACATTACTTTTTCTGATTTGTAATGGAACATGCATACATTACACATTACTTTTTTTATTTGTAATGGAACACGCATTCATTACACATTACTTTTTTATTTGTAATGGCACATGCATCCATTACACATTACTTTTTTATTTGTAATGGAACATGCATACATTACACATTACTTTTTTTATTTGTAATGGAACACGCATTCATTACACATTACTTTTTTATTTGTAATGGCACATGCGCCCATTACACATTACTTTTTTATTTGTAATGGAAAACTTGTCCAATACGCATTGTTTAAAGTAATGGGTAATGCATTACTTTTACATTACTATTTTCACAACTCTGCTAATGAACGAGTGCTCCATTACAAATTCAAATTGAAAAAAAGTAATTTGTAGTGGAGAATATTTTATTACAAATTAGTGTGTTTCTACAATTTGGAGCAGGTACTATTTTGCTCAAATTATAATATTTTGGAATAGACAAAAGTCAATTATATATTAAATCCATCATTTTTCTCAACGATAATGAATCCAAATATTTCTCGAAAACGATAAACAAACCATTCAAAACAATTAATGAGGAATCCGGAGAAAACATTTTTCATATTAGATCAAACATTACTCACTTTTACCTTGTCATTGCTTTTGTCTGTTTTGAGCTGACAAATAAAAACAAAAATAAAAATAAACTCGAGACTCGTTTCTACATTTTGCTACAATAATCTAGCCTCAAATCTCTCTCTCTCTCTCTTTCTCTACGCTCCCATAAAGAGCCTCCCCCTCCCCGAACCCGCTTTATAATACTTACGTAAGCTTTCGTGCCGCTATTTTAGTTGCTCTATGTTGGCGCTGCACGCGGCCAACGCTCGCGCATTATCGCTCAACAATTTTGCAGTGGCAAAACAACGAAATACGTATTTATGTACTAGTAACAACGAACTTTGCTATCGCTAGCCGGCCCATTTTTTCACCCACTTTTCGTCGACATCGGCGAATGTTTTTTTTTCTTTTCGACGACCCAGTTCGTTATCGGGAACGCCCGAGCAATGCGCGCACCAAGGCGCCTCCAAAGCCTCGATTATTACGTATGGGAACAAGTTGCAATGCCCCGATGACTTTGGCCACTATTTTTCAACTCCAAACATCCTTTTATGATTTTTTTCCCCAGCAAAATGATCCTGAAATCATTTTATCAAACTTTATTGTATTTTCAATTATTTTTTTATGTTTTTTTACTTATTTAATTATTTTATTGTATTTATATTTATTTTCATGGGGTTTATTTATTTTATGGGGTTATTTATTTATTTTTATTCAAGTCCCTCATGAGCATTAATATTGTTAATAATTTTTTATCTAATTAATTTTAATTAAGTCTCCATAATGATCCGAAAGCATTTTAAGGGGCGCAAACGTCGGATCAGAACGAGCTTTTTTTAATCCTACAATTTATAAATAGCACAAATATCATGCTACAATTTTTTTCACACTCAATTGTTTCCACAGAGATGAAGATCTTTTTTTTTAATTTTCTTTTCAAGTAGAAAATAATTATGATAAAAATTCCAATTTTTTTTCAAAATTACTGAGTCAAAAATGGGAATTAAATATCTTCATCCCTTTTCATTCTTCGATCGACTAATTGGCCCACAAGATACAAGCTTAAGCAACTTTTTTTTAAACAATGCACCATATTTTTGGGTTCACAAATTTTTGAAGATTATTTTCTGATTAGAAGACTACAATTTAAAAAAAAAAACAATTTTTTGGTCCACCAAAGATTGGAGAAAAAGCTTTCATCGAGCCTCCAAATCCCAAATTATGATATTTTATTATTATAATTATTTAACAATAATTATATCGCGTTACAGCTGCCATAAGGGCGTATCACCTCTTTTACGCCCTTATGGAATCCGGGAGCCATAAGGGCGTATCGGAATTTTTTTTTTCAGGAATGAACGTAATTATGACCGAAACGTATAGAACCGATGAAAAAAAAATTTTCCCAATTTCCCAAACGGGATTTTGAAGCGTGAACGATTCCGAAGAGAATAAGCTCTTGCTCAAGCCGCAATTCTATCTAGAAAATATTTTTGTTTTTCGGGCCTCATATCGATGTATTTTTGCCCCCTAAACACGAATCTATCAATAGTTTTTTCAAAAAATCAAAATTTTCATGAATTTCGATAAAAAACTGTTTTGCTCAATTTTGGGCCTATTTTCAAAAACCTGAAAATAGCGAAATTTCAAGTGCTCATAACTTCACTTTGGTTCAACCGATTTCAAAATTTGTTTTTCGTACGCAAAGCTTGTGACCAAACTTAGAGAATGCCGTTAAGTTCATCCCGATAACTAATTTTTTGTAGAAATGAGAGCAGTTTGAAAATCGCCGAAAAAAATGGAAAGGGGTATACCTTAAAAAATTTACAAAAATCTATTGTTGAACTTTAAAAATCTGCAAAAAATCGAAAAATGATCGTAATGGGATGAACCAAACGGGATTTTGAAGCGTGAACGATTACGAAGAGAATAAGCTCATGCTCAAGCCGCAATTCTATCTAGAAAATAAATTGCAGCCATTTTAGTGAACCGATTGAATTTTGGCCAAAATGCAAAAAAAAAAAAATTATTTTTGTTTTTCGGGCGTCATATCGATGTATTTTTTTCCCCTAAACACGAATCTATCAATAGTTTTTTCAAAAAATCAAAATTTTCATGAATTTCGATAAAAAACTGTTTTGCTCAATTTTGGGCCTATTTTCAAAAACCTGAAAATAGCGAAATTTCAAGTGCTCATAACTTCACTTTGGTTCAACCGATTTCAAAATTTGTTTTTCGTACGCAAAGCTTGTGACCAAACTTAGAGAATGCCGTTAAGTTCATCCCGATAACTAATTTTTTGTAGAAATGAGAGCAGTTTGAAAATCGCCGAAAAAAATGGAAAGGGGTATACCTTAAAAAATTTACAAAAATCTATTGTTGAACTTTAAAAATCTGCAAAAAATCGAAAAATGATCGTAATGGGATGAACCAAACGGGATTTTGAAGCGTGAACGATTACGAAGAGAATAAGCTCATGCTCAAGCCGCAATTCTATCTAGAAAATAAATTGCAGCCATTTTAGTGAACCGATTGAATTTTGGCCAAAATGCAAAAAAAAAAAAATTATTTTTGTTTTTCGGGCGTCATATCGATGTATTTTTTTCCCCTAAACACGAATCTATCAATAGTTTTTTCAAAAAATCAAAATTTTCATGAATTTCGATAAAAAACTGTTTTGCTCAATTTTGGGCCTATTTTCAAAAACCTGAAAATAGCGAAATTTCAAGTGCTCATAACTTCACTTTGGTTCAACCGATTTCAAAATTTGTTTTTCGTACGCAAAGCTTGTGACCAAACTTAGAGAATGCCGTTAAGTTCATCCCGATAACTAATTTTTTGTAGAAATCAGAGCAGTTTGAAAATCGCCGAAAAAAATGGAAAGGGGTATACCTTAAAAAATTTACAAAAATCTATTGTTGAACTTTAAAAATCTGCAAAAAATCGAAAAATGATCGTAATGGGATGAACCAAACGGGATTTTGAAGCGTGAACGATTACGAAGAGAATAAGCTCATGCTCAAGCCGCAATTCTATCTAGAAAATAAATTGCAGCCATTTTAGTGAACCGATTGAATTTTGGCCAAAATGCAAAAAAAAAATATATATATTTTTGTTTTTCGGGCCTCATATCGATGTATTTTTGCCCCCTAAACACGAATCTATCAATAGTTTTTTCAAAAAATCAAAATTTTCATGAATTTCGATAAAAAACTGTTTTGCTTAATTTTGGGCCTATTTTCAAAAACCTGAAAATAGCGAAATTTCAAGTGCTCATAACTTCACTTTGGTTCAACCGATTTCAAAATTTGTTTTTCGTACGCAAAGCTTGTGACCAAACTTAGAGAATGCCGTTAAGTTCATCCCGATAACTAATTTTTTGTAGAAATGAGAGCAGTTTGAAAATCGCCGAAAAAAATGGAAAGGGGTATACCTTAAAAAATTTACAAAAATCTATTGTTGAACTTTAAAAATCTGCCAAAAATCGAAAAACGATCGTAATGGGATGAACCAAACGGGATTTTGAAGCGTGAACGATTACGAAGAGAATGAGCTCATGCTCAAGCCGCAATTCTATCTAGAAAATAAATTGCAGCCATTTTAGTGAACCGATTGAATTTTGGCCAAAATGCAAAAAAAAAAAAAAATTATTTTTGTTTTTCGGGCCTCATATCGATGTATTTTTGCCCCCTAAACACGAATCTATCAATAGTTTTTTCAAAAAATCAAAATTTTCATGAATTTCGCTAAAAAACTGTTTTGCTCAATTTTGGGCCTATTTTCAAAAACCTGAAAATAGCGAAATTTCAAGGCAACGTAATTATGACCGAAACGTATAGAACCGATGAAAAAAAATTTTCCCAATTTTTTTTTTTTAATACGCCCTTATGGCTTTCCGAGTTGGTGTCGAAAGCCATAAGGGCGTATCGAATTTTTTTTTTCAGCAATCGACGTTATTATGACCGAAAAGTATAGAACCGATGAAAAAAAAATTTTCCCAATTTTTTTTTTTCATCGGTTCTATACTTTTCGGTCATAATTACGTCGATTCCTGAAAAAAAAAATTCGATACGCCCTTATGGCTTTCCAGCCCTACCTTTGGCTGGCAAACGCCCTTATGGCAGCTGTAACGCGATATTATTAACAATTATTATTTATTAACTGATAATAATAAATATTGTTTATATTATTGATGAATATAATTATTCATAATATTTACTATTATTGTTACTGGAATTATTATATTTGCATTTTTTTAAAGATTTTTAAGGATATTTTGTGAGCTGGTAGTTTCACGATTATTTCGCTTCTATTTGATATACTGAGTTGCAATTTGCAATAAATGCAGAGGAAATTTGTACTCGAGTTCAATGAGACATTCTTCATCATCGTCCATTAATCGTTTGAGTCTATTTGTAGCTCTCTCTCTCTCTCTCTCTCTCTCTCTCTCTCTCTCTCTCTCTCTCTCTCTCTCTCTCTCTCTCTCTCTCTCTCTCGATTAATCTCGATACTCGTCATTGATCACCGAATGGTCTATTACTAGGGCAAAAACCGATTCTCTTGATGCTTTATTTCATCCTCATCGTCGCGTTGGAAAAGCAGGGACAGAATTTTTCGATTCGATAATTCTCGAGCTGCGAGATTCAAATTTGTTAACGTCACTCATTCAAATCGATTGGACGATGATGCAATTTTATTCACTTTATTGATTTGTTATTAACTAATTTATTGATTTATTATTTATAAATAATATAACAATAAATAATATAATTATTTATAAATAATATATATATAAATTTATAAATAATAATCGAGATCTTATTTTTATTGTATGATTTTCGTCATCCACGATCGTGTCTAATTTTTAACGTCAATTAGAAAAAAAGCACAATGCTTGATAGTTTCAAAAAAATTTAGAAAAAATTGAATAAATAATGAAATTTCAAATTAAATCTTGTAAATTTGTTAACTTGTAAACCAAGCAGAAGATTCAAAATTTAAACACAAAAATTCTATGAAAATATTTCATCTCTCTAATTTATAAATCAAAAGTAGAGAAGACAATTTTTGTTGAGAGGGAAAAAAATTTCAATTATCAATTATTCTTAGTAGATAAATTAAATATCAATATTTATAGCCTATATTCCACAAAAAACTAATTATTAGTTGAGCCACAATTCGAATAATTCGAATTTTCGACTTATTAACCCAATTAACCCAAAAAAAGTAGTTCGTCTGACTATTCGTTGATAAATAAAATATTTAATCTGTAATTTATACATTCATTATATTTTATTGATATATTTATTTTAATTTTTATTTTGTATATAAAATATTTTAAAAAAATTTTATCCCTCTAATTTATAAATCAAACGTAAGGAAGACAAATTTTGTTATGAGGAAAAAAAAAATCAATAATCAATTATTCTCAGTACATCACTAATTAAATATCAATATTTATAGCCTACATTTAAAAAAAAAACAATCAATCAAACTACAATTCGAATTATTCGAATTTTTGACTTATTAACCCATTTAGCTAAAAAAAAAAAAAAAAAGTAGTCTGTCTGACTACACGTTGACCTTAACTACTTCAGGAGATTCATTGAATTCTTTCTCTCTCTCACCACTATAAATCTAAGAATTTTTTAGTGAATCCTCCCAACAATAATCTCCTTGAACAAACAAACAATAAACAATAAAAATTAATATCAAATTTGAAAAAAAAACTCAGTACAGTCCAATCAAAAAAGCTCAGAAATTATCGTAAAGAGCAAGAAAATCTTCATTAGAATGGGAAAATTATTTGCATAACATTCGAATTAGTTGGTTATTTTTTTTTGTAGCCATTCTTGTACGGAAATTCCGTTGCCGTTACTCGTTATATATTGTGATCTGTGGAAAGTTACAATGACGAAGGTTGCATCAGTGGCTCGGAAATTGTGCGCTTGCCTATTGTATGAATATATATATGAGGTATTCCATACCAAGCCAACCAATCCGTGGACCCGACCATTTTTGATTTTGTTGAAAATTTTTCATTTTTTTGCACGTACTGAAAGCAGTCTCTCAGAATTTTTTTAGATTTTTGTCTCAACCCAACTAACCACAATAAATTTTTAAAAATTCGACACAATGTTTTTCAAATGCTCATAACTTTTAAAAAACCGGAGATATCACAATAAGACACAGGACTATTTTCTTCCGTCTTGAGTTGCAGTTTTATAAAAAAAATACAAAAAAAATATCGGTATTCATTTTCATATGTTTTTTGACGTTTTAAACACAACATTTTTTTTTTTTCAACTCGGAGCACTTCAATTTTTTTCAAAAAGTCCACCACTTTTTGAGAGACATTTCCACAAGTACTAAAAAATTGGCAGCTTGTGATTCTCATAACTTGTATTTTTAATCTTTTTTTGCAGTTATAAAAAACATGAAGAAACGGAGATACCAAAACAAAACGGAAGATCATTTTTTTCCGTCTTGAGTTGTAGTTTTATTAAGAAAATATAAAAAAATTTCGATATTTATTTTCGGCCTGACACCCTCGGATTTTGATGTCCAATGAATCGTGAATTTCGTTTGACCCAAAATATGACCTCAAATTTTTAGAAATTTTTATTTCATTTTTTAGGGGTTGCCTAAAAAAAATAAGAAGCAGAGGTCAATACACTGTAGACTGTTACTCAAAATTTAGTAAATTGTCCTCTGCTTCTTATTTTTTTCATTTTTTTTTGCTCAAAAAGCTAAAAAACGGGTTGAAGCAAAAGCCCAGACATTATGAATTTTGCACCAACATTTTTAATATCTGACACTGTATTTTTGGGAATTGTTGAGGATTTTTCGATTACGGCCATCGAGGTGTTCGAAAAAAAAATTCAAAAATTCATGACGCGCTCAAATTTATTTTGAAAAATCTGAAAAAAATTGTAATTGCTTGATAAACCGAGAGTAATGATAGGAAAAATCGGGACCGAGATTTGAGGGGTCGAGGGTCAGACCCAGGTCGAATTGGTATGGAACGCCCCATATATCAGTAGAAGAAACTTGACTCTGACCTACAATATAAAACTGCAAGTGCACGGGTCTCTCTCTCTCGGCGAGATCGCGATGACGGTGTCTCGGCGCTTTGCACGAGGCCGAGAGAACTCCTGCGTTCAGCACTTGTTGACGGCTCTATTGGCCATATACTAGTTCGCTGCCAGCACTCTTTCTCTATTCTCCTCTATATAAAACCATATGCGCACTTATATATATACACGTAACATCTGGCAAATTAGAAATAATAACAGCGGTCGTGTATTTTTTCGACACGACAATCCGCGTTGAAAGCCTCATTGGAGTTCGAATTTGCGTTGAAAATGATTCGTAAAAATGAAGGGCATCAGAAATGGAGCAATGTCTTGCTTCAAAGTGCAATGAAAATCGATGTGACGAAGAGAAAATTGGCAAAAACCAGGGTTGCGAAATTTTCAATGAAAAAGTAATGCATTAATCATTAACCATTAAAATTAAATGGTTAATGGAAATTATTTTCATTAACCATTAAAATTTAATGGTTAATGGAAATTATTTTCATTAACCATTAACCATTAAAATTTAAGGGTTAATGGAAATTATTTTCATTAACCATTCAAATTCGATGGTTAATGGAAATTATTTTTATTGACCATTAAAATTTAATGGTTAATGCAAATTATTTTCATTAACCATTAAAATTTAATGGTTAATGGAAATTATTGTCATTGACCATTAAAATTCAATGGTTAATGGAAATTATTTTCATTGACTATTAAAATTTAATGGCTAATGGAAATTATTTTCATTAACCATTAAAATTTAATGGTTAATGGAAATTATTTTCTTTTACCATTAAAATTCAACGGTTAATGGAAATTATTTTCATTAACCATTAAAATTTAATGGTTAATGGAAATTATTTTCATTCACCATTAAATCTTAATGGTTAATGGATATTATTTTCATTGACCATTAAAATTCAATGGTTAATGGTTAATGGATATTATTTTCATTAACCATTAAAATTACTTCCATTAGCCATTAAATGTTAATGGTTAATGAAAATGCAATTGCATTACAAAAAAGTAATGCATTATTTGCTACCCTGCCCATTACAATGTAGTATGCAATAGAACAAATTTCCACTACCCATTGCAATGTGATGTGTAATGGACAAAACTTTGATTGCAATTTTGGGAATGGAAAAATCTAGATGAATAAATTATTGCAATTTCGCATTACATTTTATTGACTTAGGACTTAGATTTTCACCTCAAATTCTAAAAAGCATCTACATTATAATTCTAAAAATCTAAGTCCTAAGTCAATAAAATGTAATGCAAAACCGCAATAATTTATTCATCTATATTTTTCAATTTTCAAAATTGCAATCAAAATTTTGTCTATTACACATTACATTGCAGTGGACAATGGAAATTTGTTCTATTACACACTACATTGTAATGGGCACGGTTGCAAATAATGCATTACTTTTTTTAATGCAATTGCATTTTCATTGACCATTAACATGTGTAATGGAAATAATTTTAATGTTAATGGTTAATTTTAATGGTTAATGAAAATAATTTTCATTAACCATTAAATTTTAATGGTTAATAAAAATAATTTTCATTAATCATTAAATTTTAATGGTTAATGAAAATAATTTCCATTAACCATTAAATTTTAATAGTTAATGAAAGTAATTTCCATTAACCATTGAAATTTAATGGTTAATAGTTAATGAAAATAATTTCCATTAACCATTGTAATTTAATGGTTAATAATTAATGAAAATTATTTACAATAACCATTAAACGTTAATGGTTAACGAAAATGCAAATGCATTAAAAAAAAGTAATGCATTATTTGCAACCCTGCAAAAAATTTGCACATCAATTTATCACTGTTTTGGAGCATCACCAAATTTTCCTTGATGGGAAAATTCCTGAGGTTTGGGTTTATCTAGGGGCAAAGTCTGGGTTAAAAAAAAACAAAGTGCAACTGATTTACATATAGCTTCTTGAATAATTTTTAGAGTTTGTGAAAGATTGGCGAATGATGGGAAGAGTCAAAGAATTTTTTTGATTTTTTTGATTTTCCTGGAAAAGCGTTTTTCATTGATGAGAGACGCCAACAGATGGTCGGATTTTAAGTCAATGAAATCCTGAAGAAAAAAATTAGTGTTGAAAAATTAAGTTTCAGTTTTGTCGTGGAATTATTCTGGTTCGAACGTCGACGACGAGGCGAACGTATCGTAGAATCACGGCCACTCTATTTGCCGGATTTAAACGCATTTTTTTTTTCGTCAATACCAACCGCGCAATACGACGCGATTCAAGGATTCCAAACACCTCACTTGACCCAGATCTTGCGCGATCGCGTCAGCGCGCACACATTGCACTGTCGTGTAACACGGTGACGTGCATTTTCCTTGCATTTCGAGTAAACAGGGCTCGAGCTTTCGCTATTTCCATGGGAAATTCGAAAAACCTTGAAATTGAGAAAAAAAGCTCTGTCAAAAGCACGATTAAGAATCGATTAAGAATTGATGAGGAGGCTGAGCCATTATCTACATTTAAAAAGAAAAACAATTTTCCTGCACATTTTTAGGATTGATAGGAAAATTGAAAGAATTTTTCCCAATTTTAGAAAAACTAAAATTAAACAAAACTGCCAAAAAGACGATTAAGAATCGATTAAGAATGGAGGAGCTTAGGCCATTATTATATTTTTAGGATTGATAGGAAAATTGAAAGAATTTTTCCCAATTTTAGAAAAACTAAAATTAAACAAAACTACCAAAAGGACGATTAAGAATCGATTAAGAATTGAGGAGCTTAGGCCATTACTTATAATTTTTTTTAAATAAATTTTTCTGCATATTTTTAGGATCAATAAGAAAATTGAAAGAAAATGTTGTGATGTTTTTAGAAAAACTGCCGAATTAAGAAAACAGCTCTGTCGAAAGCACGATTAGGAATCGATTAAGAATTGAAGAGCTTGAGCCATTGTCTGTATTTAAAAAAATCAATTTTCTTCCACATTTTTAGAATCAATAAGAAAATTGAAAGAAAATTTTGTGATGTTTTTAGAAAAACTGCCAAATTAAGAAAATAGCTCTGTCGAAAGCACGATTAGGAATCGATTAAGAATTGAGTTATTGAGGAGCTTGAGCCATTATCTGCATTTAAAAAATAATAATTTTCCTCCACATTTTTAGAATCGATAAGAAAATTGAAAGAAAATTTTGTCACATTTTTAGAAAAACTGTGAGAAAAAAAATGCTGCCAAAAGCACGATTAAAAATCGATTAAGAATTGAAGAGCTTAAAAGCCATCATTTAAATATTTTTTAAATAAATTTTCCTGCACATTTCTGGGATCAATAAGAAAATTGAAAAAAAAATTTCGTGATGTTTTTCCAAAAACTGCCAAATCAATTGAGAATTGAGAAGCTTGAGCCATTATCTGCATTTAAAAAATAATAATTTTCCTCCACATTTTTAGGATCAATAAGAAAATTAAAAGAAAATTTTGTGATATTTTTAGAAAATCTGTCAAAGTAAGAAAAAAGCTCTGTCAAAAGCACGATTAGGAATCGATTAAGAATTGAGGAGCTTGGGTCATTATCTACATTTTAAAAAAAACAATTTTCCTCCACATTTTTAATAGAAAATTGAAAGAAAATTTGGTCAAGTTTTTAGAAAAACTGCAAGATATAAAGTTCTGCCAAAAGCACGATTAAGAATCGATTAAGAATTGAGGAGTTTAGGCCATCATTTATTTATTTTTTTAATCAATTTTCCTGCACATTTTTAGGATCAATAAGAAAATTGAAAGATAATTTTGTGATATTTTTAGAAAAACTGTCAAATTAAGAAAAAAGCTCTGTCAAAAGCACAGTTAGGAATCGAATGAAAATTGAAGAGCTTGGGCTTTTATCTGCATTTAAAAAAAAAACAATTTTCCTCCACATTTTTAGAATCGACAAAAAAATTGAAAGAAGATTTTGTCACATTTTTAAAAAAACTGTGAGGAAAAAAAACGCTTCCAAAAGCACGATCAAGAATCGATTAAGAACTTCCTCAATTCTTAATCGATCGTTGAGCCCATCATTAAAATTTTTTTTTTTAATAAATTGTTCTCCACATTTTTAGGATCAGTAAGAAAATTGAAAGAAATTTTTGTGACATTTTTAGAGAAATTAAAAAATTAAAAAAAACTCTGCCAAAAGCACAATGAAGAAAGAATTAAGAATTGAGGAGCTTGCGTCATTATCTACATTAAAAAAATCATTTTTCCTGAAGATTTTTAAAATTGATAAGAAAACTAAAAGAAAATTTGGTCACATTTTTAGAAAAACTAAGAAATAAATAACAACTCTGCCAAAAGCACAATTGAGAATCAATTAAAAATTGGAGAGCTTGCGTCATTATCTACATTTAAGACAAATTATTAAAAAAAAAAAAACAATTTTCCTGCACATTTTAGAATTGATAAGAAAATTATAAAAAAAATGTTGTCACATTTTTAGAAAAACTGGAAAATTAAAAAATACTCTGTTAAAAGCACGACACCTTCTTCTTCACTTTTGAGAGATCCATTTGTTTCTAATGAGAGTTTATTAGTGAGTTAAAAAATGTAATGAACATTTTTCATGTTTCATGCTAATTTTTCTCATGAAAATGTCGAAAGTACGACGCCATTTTGAATAATTAGTTTCAACGATCTTCGTTCTATTCCTCTCTGTAGTTTTGCACTTGCGCGTCAACGTCTTTAATTATCTTGTTCTTGGAAAGACAAGTGCGGTAATTTCCGTCCATCGACCCTTAAGTAGAGCAAACGGGCAATATATATAGAAGACTCGTGATACGCGTCTATCGAAATAATTTTCTCGAAAATCTGACAATGAGACCGCTGACGTTCATTTGCGAGTGACTTTCTCGTTGGAAAGAATGAAAAATTGTGGTGAATGAGGAAAAGCTGTTGAAATAGTTATGAGAAAGCGAGTGACGTAATATCCAGCCCAAAGCTCGGGCACGAATTTCGTTGAAAATGGAAATTCAGTATTGAGTTATTAATATTAATTGCAAGAAGAAATAATAATTAGCTCCTGATTTTTTGTCTTCTTCGCCTTAATTATCGATTGATAATTAGGAAAAAAAAAAATTTATCTGTTGGAATAGCTAAACAAACTAATTGGAGCAAGAAATGGGTCATTTTTTCAAAATATGCTCAAAATTCAACTGAAATATATTTTAGAGCAAAATAGTGACATGATGACAGCAGGAAAATTCATGAAAGTGGAATCAAAGAATTCGTCATGGAATTTTCTGATAGAATCAAATTTGAATTTTGAAAACTTTAAATCGATTCAAAATTTGAATTTTCAAATTTTAAATAGATTCAAAATAGCGCAAAATAGAGAAATGACGACTGTAAAAAAAAATCCATTGAAAGGAAAATCAAAGTTTTCATCAAGCAATTTTTAAATAAGATTGAAAATTTTGGATAATTTAAATTATCTACATACATTTTTTAATAGATTTAAGAATTCTTTTATAGATTCAAATCAAAATTTACAATCAAAATTTTTTGAATTTTTTTAATAGATGTTTTAATAAATTTTTTAGATAATTTGAATCATTTCATAGATTTTCATAGATTCTTATTAATTAAATAGCAGACATTCTTTTTAGGGTTTTGAGGGAGGTTCCCTCACTTTTTTCTTCCAGAACGACTCTTTAAACTAAACAAATATTTTGGGGTCATTTGGAACCACTATAATTGCAAATAAGGCCTCAACATTAATTGTTTATATTCTCAATCGATTTTTAAGAAAACTTATGAAAAATATTCGAGATGAAGGTTAACCCTTCGCATATCGGATAATTTTTGCAAAATTAAAAAATACGAAAAATTTCTACTTCCTAAAATTTTGCAAAAATTATATTGACCTTTCAAACAAAATTCTAAAAAAATTTGCAAATATATTGAACTTTATAAAAAAACTTTTGGAAAACATTCCTAACAAATTTTCTAAAAACATTTCTAAAAAAAATTCTAAAAAATTTTCTAAAAAAATTTCTTACACATTTTCTAAAAAATGTCTAAAAAAAAATTAAATTCACGAAAACCGTAATTTTTCATCTTTTTAGCTAAATCCAATCACTCAGAGAGAACCCTCATTTTTTGTGTTAAAAATTGAAAAAGTACGAAGGATGCGCATGCTTGGATTGATGTTGTGGTTGAGAATGCGGCGAATGACGGAAGTGTGAGAAACCGGAGGGAGGGGGCGAAAAAAGGTTCGAGAAAGGGCAAAAGAGTGCCTCTGGTCATGGACGGTGTATGTTGGCCGCGGAGCACATTTTTACATTGCTATATCTATAGATAGCCGAGAGGGAGTGAGAAGAGAAGAGAAGGGGAGTTGAAGCATTTATAGACGAAAGAGTGAAAGAGAGGGAGGGAGGGAGGGAGGGAGGGAGGGAGAGAGAGGGAGAGAGAGAGAGAGAGAGAGAGAGAGAGAGAGAGAGAGAGAGAGAGAGAGAGAGAGAGAGAGAGAGAGAGAGAGAGAGAGAGAGAGAGAGAGAGAGAGAGAGAGAGAGAGAGAGAGAGAGAGAGAGAGAGAGAGAGAGAGAGAGAGAGAGAGAGAGAGAGAGAGAGAGAGAGAGAGAGAGAGAGAGAGAGAGAGAGAGAGAGAGAGAGAGAGAGAGAGAGAGAGAGAGAGAGAGTGAGAGAGAGAGAGACGCTAGAGGGTAGAATGGTGGAGATGGACGTGCAAGCCGGAGGTTGAGGGGCAGGGGGAGGGGGGGGTGAGAGCGTGGTTCTAGGAGGGTTAGGTGTAGTATCGGTCATTACCTCCGCGCTGAGTAACTGGGTCAGTCGTCACAGCGGCTCGGTTCGCTCACCGTCGTCGTATTATACTCGCCACCCGTTTCGCACTAGCTTGGCTCTAGCCTCTTATATATATACAATATACACATGTTACCACGAATACATCTATATACAGTAGATATACATATATATTTTTTTCAGCGCCAACAAATACCGCTAACGTCTGCCTATCCATTGCATTGCTTCTCTCTATTTTGCCAAATCGTGTAGATAAATGTGAAAATCATTCGTCTATTTTGGGAAAATAAAAAATTATTAATAAAATTATGAAAATATTTTATCAAAGAGTTACGTAATTTTGGGAGATTAAGATAGAGCTTTGTTTGAACAAAAATGATTTATTTAACCATTAATAAGCCTTTGACTATTTTATGGAAAATTTTCGCGGTGGAAATTTTTATTATTAAATTAAATTATAGAAATATTTGATGCCTTGAAAAAAAATTAATAATTTTTATATTTGTCATAGATATTTTTATATTTTTCTCGTGGGTTAATTTTGGGGGATTCAAATAGAGCTTTGATTGAATGAAAATTAAAAATGAAAAATAAAATTACAAAAATATTTTATGCTTGAATAAAAATCTTACTAGTTTTGATATTTGTCGCAGACATGTCTATATTTTTCTTATGGATTAACAATGGAGGATTAAAATAGAGCTTCCATTGAATGAAAATGGATTATTTAACAATTTACTTTTTAGACTTATTTAGCATTTGACTATTCGGTGGTAAATTTTTAAGATGAAAATTTTAAATATTAAATTAAGTTATGAAAATATTTCATGACTTGAAAAAAATTTCAATAGTTAATTAAAAATCAAAATAATTTATCCATCTAATTTTTTCAAACGCTCACTTATTCTTTATTTCTGCAAAATAAATAAATAAATAAATAAATAAATAAATAAATAAATTTCAGCTTCTATTAAATTTTTCTATCATAAAAACCCTGACACTTTTTCAATCTATTAGGAATTTGAGCTCAGTCCATTTTCTCCATTCGAATGAAAACTCAATTTTCCTGCACATTTTCAGAATCGATGATAATTTAAAAATAGCAATACCTTCGCTTAAGCGATTGATCCCTCATTCCCATTCTTTTAATCATTGCACACTTAGCCAATTCTTCTTCGATCGATTAACGATTGAGAAACCAGGGTTTTTTAATGTATTTGCATTTTCATTAACCATTAACATTTAATGGTTAATGGATATTATTTTCATTAACCATTAAAATTTCGCAACCCTGGAGAAACTTGACCAATTTTCTGCATCACAGAAAATGCAATTTTCTTACCATTTTTAGCGATCGTCTAAAAACGATAAATTAAGCGATTCGAATATAATAATAATAATAATAATAATAATAATAATAATAATAATAATAATAATAATAATAATAATAATAATAATAATAATAATAATAATAATAATAATAATAATAATAATAATAATAGTGTTATATATATATATGAATATATTAATTTAAGTACTCGTGTCGTAATTTGAGGAAAAAAAGGTCAGTTTTTGCCGAAGATCCACGTGGTAAATTCCATAGTGCAGAAAGTTCATAAGCACAGAGGAGAGTGCGTTAAGCTACACGAGAAGGAGAGTATAAAGTGAGAGTAGGAGGAAAGAGAAGGAAGCGTGGGGCGGGGGCGAGGATGAGGGGGGGGGGGCGGGCTCTCTCGATGCAATTCGTTATGCAACTGCCGTACGGGCGAAGGACAGGCCGTGGCTGCATGTTGGCTCTCTGGCGGGCAACATGCAGCAGAGAGAATCGTGCAACCCGCGAGGAGGCAATTACGGGAACGGAAGATCGAGAGAGAGTGGGAGACGCGAAACGCCAAACGGAACGGGAGGGGCACCGTGGTCTAATTTCGAACCAAGAGCGTATTAGCATTTTGCGATTATATCTTTGTATGGATTACACGGACACCGAAGCACATGTGTATTATTATTTTGTGCTAGGAAAGTTAAAAAAAAAAAAAATTAATAATTTTCCTTTTTTTCGAATTTTTCATTTATTTTTTAATTTATTTTTAATCAGGGCTGTTTGAATAAATAACATTTTTGGTTTTTCTTTTTATCGATTTTTTTGTATATTTTTTAATTTATTTTATATCAGGGTGGTTTTAAAAAAAATTCGTTTTGGGATATTTTTTTGTATATTTTTTAATTTATTTCATATTAGGGCGGTTTGAAGAAAAAAAGTATATTTTCGGATTTATCTTTTCATCGATTTTTTTGGATATTTTTAAATTTATTTTATATCAGGGTGGTTTGAAAAATAATTACATTTTGGGATTCTTCTTTTTATCGATTATTTTTGTATATTTCTTAATTTATTTTTTATTAGGATGGTTTGAAGAAAATTACATTTTCCAATTTATCTTTTCACCGAAATTTTTCTGGAATTTTGTTTTTTATTTTATGCTAGGACGCTTTCTAAAAAAAAATCGTTGTCCATTTGTTCTTTTTATCGAATTTTTTAAATATATTTTTTTTGTGGTTTAAAGGAAGTTCTCTTTTCCGCAAAATTTTTTTACCTTTTCTTCTTTATTTTATATCAGGACGATTAAAAAAAAAACTATTTACCATTTTCTCTTTTTATAAAATATTCTGAACCATTTTTTATATTATATTTTTTATTTTATATTAGGGTGGTTCAAAAAAAAATGCTAACTTCTCGTTTTATCGAAATTCGTGTACATCTTATTTTTTTTCTTTTGTAATAAGACAGTTTTATAATTAAAAAAATGTTTCCAGAGTTGTTGAGGTCATTGAAATTTTGGTACTTTTTAAAATAATGGATTTTGCACAAGTGTTGAAGACAACATTCTTGAAAATCTTAAAATTCTTTGACAAATATCCGGTGTTGACATTGTGACAAAATAAAAGGTTCATTCATTTTATATTGATTTTATTCAAGAAAATTGTCGGCATAAAAAAAATAGAAAAAATTTACAAAAAAATTTTGACACCAAAAAAACGAGTTTGAAAATTAACGATCGCGCAAACTCTGATTAATTTTCCGTTGACAAAATATTCCTCTAGAAAAAATTCTACAATTTCTCGTAAACAATCGTGAATCAATTCTCAAGAAATAAAAAATTTGAAGCTATCAAAATGAACGTAACAATGTCAAGGAATCGTGACTGCAACGCTCTGATAACTCGCTGATAAGAAATTTCTCACTGAATAAGCAAAAGGAGTCTCGACACAACGATATTAATAATCAAATTATCATTAAATCGCAATTAAATCATTCTAGAGTGAATTCTGGATCGATATCTCCCTAATAATATTTAATAATAATAATAATAATAATAATAACTAATAATAATAATTAAATAATATTCAATCATAATTAATAATAATTGAATCACAATCGAATAAATCCATAGTGAATTCCAGCTGAATCGATATCTCATTGATAATATTTAATAATAATAACTAATAACAATAATTAATAATAATTTAATAATGATTGAATCACAATGAAACCAATCCAGAGTGAATTTCAGCTGGATCGATATCTCGGTTATAATATTTAATAATAATAATTAACAATAATAATAAATAGTTATTAAAAAATATTCGATAATAATTAATAATAATTCGATTGTTTATATAATATTTGTTCGAGAATGCGCTTAATATTTATAACGTATATATAGTAAAGAACAAAGTGGTATTTATAGTTTGTTCCATGTACGTGTTTTGCGGAGGACAAGAGGCGAAATTGCGAGCTGTTCACGATTAACGGTTAAGCGTTGCATATCAGTGTTATGAGGGGCATTCTGGGGCAAAGGTTGAGGAACGCTGGCCTGCAAGCTTCATCCCCTCCACAAGCTCCTCCGGCTCTCCGCCCCCCACCCCTCTCATCAACCCCCGCGGCGGCTCCCCCTCCCCCCGCCCCGCCGCGACTCACACGCCCCCCCCTCCCCCGCCCCTCTCTGGGTCTCTCTCGCTGTTCTTCCTCCTCACCGCCAGAGCCTCTGAGCTTCTATACCAACGCGCACGTCCGTCAGCTTTTCGTGCTTTCCACGACCTACCCCAACGTTTCTCCCTTCCTCCCTTCTCACCTCAGCGCAGCGTCGATATTATCCGCTCTTGCCTTCACGCCTCATCTCTCTTCTTCTCTTACTCCCTCTTTCTCTCTCTCTCTCTCTTTTTTTCATTCGAGCTTTCCCGACGTCAATCGACCTCTGCATGTGTGCACATATTGCTCTTTAGACGCAACGTGCTTTATAGGGTGAAGCTTTTCCAATTGCACGCTGGGTTGAGATTTTTTGGATTTTTTGGATTTCGATCGGATGGATTTTGAATGAGCTTTTGGGTTTTTTTTAGTGTTGCGGTGTCTATGGCGAAATTTTGGCGGAGGGAATGTCTTTGGGAATTTTCATTTTTAGATTTTGTATAATTGTTTTTTTCGAGAAAGCTTTTGTGGCTTTTTTTATTTGAAAATGAATTTTGAATGAGCTTTTCAGATTTTTTTTACTGGTGGAGTGGTTATGGTGAAATTTTGGCGGAGAGAACGTTTTCGGGAATTTTTAATTTTAGATTTTATATAATTGTTTTTTTTAGAGAAAGCTTTTGTGCCTTTTTTATTGGTAAATGGATTTTGAATAAGCTTTTCAAATTTGGCGAGGAGAACATTTTTTGGAATTTTAGATTCTAGATTTAGTATAATACTTTTTTTAGAGAAAGCTTTTGTGGCTTTTTCCGTGGGGAATGGATTTCGAATGAGCTTTTCGGATTTTTTTTATTGGTGGGGTGGTTATGGTGAAATTTGGCGGAGAGAACGTTTTTGGGAATGTTTAATTTTAGATTTTGTATAATTGTTTTTTTAGAGAAAGCTTTTGTGGCTTTTTTGATTGGAAAATGAATTTTGAATGAGCTTTTCGAATTTTTTTTACTGGTGGAGTGGTTATGGTGAAATTTTGGCGGAGAGAACGTTTTCTGGAATTTTTAATTTTAGATTTTATACAATTGTTTTCTTTTAGAGAAAGCTTTTGTGGCTTTTTTATTGGTAAATGGATTTTGAATGAGCTTTTCGGATTTTTTTTTTTTATTGCGGTTTTCATGGTGAAATTTGGCGAGGGGAACATTTTTTGGAATTTTAGATTCTAGATTTTATATAATACTTTTTTTAGAGAAAGCTTTTGTGGCTTTTTCCGCGGGGAATGGATTTCGAATCAGCTTTTCGGATTTTTTTTATTGGTGGGGTGGTTATGGTGAAATTTGGCGGAGAGAACGTTTTTGGGAATGTTTAATTTTAGATTTTGTATAATTGTTTTTTTAGAGAAAGCTTTTGTGGCTTTTTCTGTGGAAAATGGATCTTGAATGAGCTTTTCGGATTTTTATTACTGTTGGAGTGTTTATGGTGAAATTTGGCGGGGGGAACGTTTTTGGGAATTTTGAATTTTAGATTTTACATAATCCTTTTTTCAGAGAAAGCTTTTGTAGCTTTTTCCTGGGAAAATGGATTGTGAATGAGCTTTTCGGACTTTTTTTTCCTGTTGCGGTGTTTATAGTGAAATTTAGCGGAGAGAACGTTTTTAGGAATTCCGAATTTTAGATATTACAAAATCCTTGGGTTTTTTTTTCTAATGGTTTTTTTTCGAACGAATTGGCCAACATTTTTGAAATTTAGATTTTCTTACACAATGATCGATTTTTATTAAATCTTCTATTTCAGATTTTTGGAATAAAAATATGAATTCATTTTTTGCTTGTCGAACAATTTATTGGTTTTGCGGAGTCAAATAGCGAAAAGAAATTTGAAAATAAATTGAAATATTTGAAATTGTAAAATTGAAAGGGGGGAAATGTTGACGTAATTGACCTATATATTTTTTTTTCAAGTCTCGTCCTGACCCAGCTCCAAGGAAGTTGCAACTTGTTGAATGGGCCGCTACGTTTTAACTTGAGATTTCGTTTCTTTATTGAAAATATTTAATTGTTAAGGGGCAGAAAAATTGCCTAAAAGAATGTTGAAGAATCGATTTTGGGTCATGCGAATATTGACTATTCTAGATGAACGGTAAAAATTCGTAAAACATCCAAATAAAAGATCAAAAAAATCAAATGAAAAAAATTGCCTATAGTTTGGGTTCTTTTTTCCACCCTCAGACTCGTTTTTCACCCTCCCTAAGAAGAAAAGCCACAGTAGAAAATGAAATTTTTTTTTGTGCATATTTCCAATATATATTTTTTCAAAAGCATGAGGGTAAAATGTAAAGTTAAAATTTCAAAAATTGAGTCAACTTAGTAGGAGAAAGTAGCTCGAGCGAAAGTAGGGAAAAAACTTTAAACATTTTTTTTTCTTAAAACAACTTCCTTCGACCTTGTCTCAGCGAATACTCGAAAACTTATGAACTGAATTTCAATTTTTTCTTCTTTCAATATTCGTAGTCACAGTGACAAAGTCTGCACGTGGCCGGTTTCAAAAATTTCCATAAGTGCTATTTTTAAAACCTGCTTGAATAAAAAAAGGGGCCTTCAGGAGGAAAAAAATTAATTTCGTCACCATTTTGTAAATTATAAAAGAAAAAAAAGGCTATGCATAAAGATAGCAACATTCAAATGGGTTTTGATTTTTGTTAATTTTCAAAAAACTATCAAAATAGCAATGGAATAATGAAGAGGACATTTTTTTGTCGTCGAAATAATATATAAATGTTCTTTGTTAATAATAATAATAATAATAATAATAATAATAATAATAATAATCACATGCACTCACATACTCATGCACTCAATACTCACATACGCTCACATACGCTCACATACGCTCACATACGCTCATATACGCTCACATACACTTATATGTGTGTGTATGTGGCATTTGTGTGAATGTGACGGCGTATTTGTGAGTGCAGTCGGGCTGCGCGCGTCGAACTCTCGACAGAGAGGGTCGGGGCGTGAGCTACAATGCATGTTGACCCATATTCGGGTCGTTGCTATTTCAGATCCATCCTTTCCATAGAGGAAGGTCGTCGTAGTCGTCGTCGTCGTTGTCGTCGTAGTCGTCGCCGTCCATGACGACCAACTCTGCTCTACGCAGAGCTATATATTTACCCACTCACACACTCGAAGCGTTTACTATAGAATAGAAAAACGTTACGTAATACCTATCTTGCTTTTGCGCACGCCCAATAGACTCGAAAACAAGCGATATTCTAGCCTTTGTTCATCCACCAAAATAAATGAATTAATTTGTGTTTATATTTATTATTATTTATTTATATATATTATTCGTTATTATTATTATTATTATTTTATTATTATTATTATTATTATTATATATTATATTTATATTCATTTATATATGGGGCATTCCACATCAAATCATGCGGTCATCGGCCTGACCACCTCGGATTTTGATGTCCAATGAATCGTGGGTCTCGTTTGGCCCAAAATGTGACCTCGAATTTTTAGAAATTTTTATTTCATTTTTTAGGGGTTGCCCGAGCTAAAAAATTGTTAAATTGAGAGAAAACATAAAGAGAGGTATTTTTTAAATCAATGAAATTTTTTTCACTGAAACTAGGGCCCAAAACAGATATTTTCGTCACAGTTCGATAATGGGGAAAAAATAATTACTATTTTTTTTTGTATTTTTTTTTTTAATACATATTTTATATACAACAACAACAAAAATATTTTTCTAGTGAAACTTGATTTTTTTTCTTTGTTTAAGAGTGAAACGACAACATTTTTTGGAAAATTTATTAGCCTCGACGACCTGAAATAAAACGGATGATTCAAACACGATTAAAAAAATAAAATAAAATAGTAATTATTTTTGGCTCATTATCGAACTATGACGAAAATATCTGTTTTGGGCCTTAGTTTCTGTAAAAAAATTTCATTAATTTGAAAAAGGCCCCACTTTATGTCTCAATTTAATGATTTTTTAGCTCGAGCAACCACTAAAAAATGTAAAAAAAATGTCTAAAAATTTGGGGTCATATTTTGTGCCAAACGAAACCCACAATTCATTGGACATCAAAATTCGAGGGGGTCAGGCCGATGACCGCTTGATTTGACGTGAAATGCCCCATATATTAATATTTTTCTGATGATTGGCAAAATTTGCGATGATTTTTGGGGAATTCAACCCCATGGAAATGAAGTTTATGCAAGATGTACGAAGAAATATATCTGTTGGGAGTGTTACATTTTTTTTTTCGAGAAACTTAGGGTTTTAGGGGTGTGGAGGAGGGGGGATGGGGGGATGATTAGAGAATTAACATGGAAATTTTTATTCGAAAATTTTGAGGATTTAATAGTGATGGGTGGAAATGTGATTAAGAGTTCAGTTGATAAATTTGGGGTGGATGAAATCTTTTGTTTCACTACTTTGAGGTAATTTTGACAAAATGTGTTCTTATTCATTGAACACATTTTTTAGGTTTTTTTAAATGATTTTTTTGAAGAATATATTTTCTCCGATAAACAACTCAATAAAATTCGGAATGAGCAATGCATTTCCCTCCAAAGTTTGGTTTTAAAAGAACAAAGGAAAAATCTTTTTGCTCCTTTTTCGTCGAATTTTCAAATGCTCATAACTCCACTTCGATTCGACCGATTTCAAATTTTTTTCATTTGTACATAAACGTCTGGATTCGACTCAAGAAATGTCGTTTGATTCATCCCGATAACTAAATTTTTGTACCTACGACGAAACTTTGAAAACCACTCAAAAGAATGGTCAGCCATTTTCAAAAATCGAAGGTCCAACTTAAAAAATCTGTAAAAAATCGAAAAACGATCGGAATTGCATGATCCAAGTGGCATTTTGAAGCTTCAACGATGACAAATAGAATGAGTTCAGAAAAAAGTCGATATCTAGTCTTAAAAAAAGTTACGGCCATTTTAATGAACAGGTTCAATTTCTGCCAAAATTCGGAAGAATCAATTTTTTTTCAAAGGCAGCCATTTTCTCCACGATATTTTTTTCCACGTTTTATCTTTCACGAATACTTCATTGTGATGGACAAATTTTATCCGGACGAAATCGTGCAAGGAAGACGATCTTTTTCGGTCTTATGTTAGGGCGCTCATTCGTGTCTGACTATTAACGACTCGTACTACTGCGAATGTCTGTCACTTTGTTTCGCGACTATTTCTGTGAAAAAAAGCTCCATAATGTCGTATCAGAGAAACAATATAAAGGAGAATTCTGCAGCACGGAATGACGATGGATCGAAGAGAAAGGGGGAGAAGAATAACAACGAAGAGAGAAGAGGGAAGCTCGAAATAGATTTGTTTGGAATGGGCGAATGGAGAAGCTATTATTTCCCCGGAATGACACAATTATAATTTCGTCCTATCGTGAAGTATTTGCACGATACACGAGGCAGGTTTAGCAAACGCCTTTTCTCAGGTCGTTGAGTTTTTTTTTTACTCGGGTCATAAGTGACCCATGGCATAAAAAATTGGATCGTCGCGATTCTGCTTCGAATAAATGTGTTTCATACCGATAATCTGAGGTCAAACATTCATATGGACTTGTATTATCGATTTGTCCGACGGATAAACCTCGAGAACGAAATTGCTGTATTTATTAAGGTGAATAATTATCATGCTTCTATGTATCATAATCTAACGCTCGAACGTGGACTTTGTCCGCAATTTTACGCTCCAACGAGCGCTGTAATCGTACATATATTACATATTTTAACGTGCTTCACTATTCACATGAATTTGTGTGTATGTGTGCATGTTTATCGGTATTTATTTGTTGTTAATGGGACATTCCATCCCAAATTGGACAGTTTGAAAAACTTTTTTTTTTTTTATTTCCTCAATTTTTTTATATTTTTGAGTACCCTTCAAAAGACCCTTCCTGTTAAATTTTGAGATTTTTTTGATAACATGTTCCGAAGATATTGAATTAACAAAAAAAACCGCTCTTTTTTGGTATTTTGGTCATAACTTCTTTAATAATGGTCCAAATTAAAAGTTTTTTTTTTCAAAATTTTTGTTTTTTTATGGCATTTTCAGAAAAAAATTAAATAAAATTACTCGTCGGGTTTTTGAATGAGTTTTTTGAGTTTTAAACTTTAAATCGCGTTTTTAAAAGTGATTGTCATTTTTGATTTAAAAAAATTTTTTTTTTCAAACATCTATCTATTCAACAATTTTTGAGACTAGTCCGATCATAGGATTTCAATAACTTTTTTTTTCGATTTTTGAAAATTGAATTTTTTTTTTTTTTAAATAAATTATTATGAATACCAATTTTTGTTACTGTATAGTATTTTTTCAATATTTAGAATTTATTTTGACACTTTTTTTATTGTTAACAGGTTCTTGAAATTAATAATTAATCGTTAAGTCTGTTTATGAACAATAATAACAACAGTTTTTATTTATTCAAGTATTTTTTTGAAAACCTTACATATACGATTATTTCCTGAATTAGAATATTTCTTTGCCAATACGTTTCCGTCGCTCATTCGAATAATTGAATGAAATTTTTATGTCCCCCTGTAAAAAAGTGGCCAAATTAATTCAAAATGATTTAAAAAATACACAGTAACAAAAATTGGTATTCATAATAATTTATTTAAAAAATTTTTTTTTCAATTTTCAAAAATCGAAATAAAAATAGTAGTTATTGAGATCCCACGATCGGACTAGTCTCAAAAATTGTTGAATAGATAGATGTTTGAAACAAAAAATTAAAAAAAAAATAAAAAATGACAATCACTTTTAAAAACGCGATTTAAAGTTTAAAACTCAAAAAACTCATTCGAAAACACGTCGAATATTTTCGTGGTATATTTTTCTGAAAAAGCCATAAAAAACCAAAATTTTGAAAAAAAAACTATTAATTTGGACCATTATTAAAGAAGTTATGACCAAAATACCAAAAAAAGGGTGGTTTTTTTTTTAAATTTAATATCTTTGGAACGGGTAATCAAAAAAATCTCAAAATTTAACAGGCAGGGTCTTTTGAAGGGTACTCAAAAATATAAAAATATTGAGGAAATAAAAAGAAAAAGTTTTTCAAACTGTCCGATTTGGGATGGAATGCCCCATATACAGTGTCTTTCGCATACATGAATGTCGATCAATTATGCGTGTTATGACTGACCAGTGTTTTGTGAATAAGGAGCGCAGATATTTACAATTCTACCGCCATTTATGTAAAATTATGTAATATTAGTCTCGTTTGAAAAATAACTTGAATTTTAGATTTTTTTGATAATCAAAATTCGAATATTTTGGTCAAAAGTTGATTTGCAAAAAAAATAACTTGAATTTTAGATTTTGTTGGCCATGAAAATTCGACTATTTTTGTCAAAAGTTGATTTGCCAATTGTGCAAAAACTTGCAAGTTTTGATACATTTTCCATAATTATTTTTAGATGTTTTAAAAAAATATTTTCTTCGTTAAAAAATAAATTCTGTAAAAACTGGTTTTCCTGCAAAGGATCTTTTTGTAGGAAAACCAAATTTTACAAAACCAAAATTTACAAGTTTTATTTTTTTCATAATTTATTTTTTATCGAAGAAAATATTTCTTGACAAGATATGAAAATAATTGTAGAAATAGCCTGTCAAATCGTGCAAATTTTTCAAGCATAACTGAATGCTTGGTTTTTCTCCAAACTTTAAAAAAAAAGATCAAATTCCTACAATCACTTTGTAGGAATTTGAGCTTTTTAAAAAATCGAGCTTTCAATTATGGCTCAAAAATTTGCACAGATTAATTCTACGATTATTTTTGTATCTTTTCTAAAAAAAGTTCTTGGTTAAAAAATAAATTCTAAAAACGATAAAACATGTAAATTTTGGGTCAGGGTTTGCTGATTTGGCCTAATTTCCAATTTTTTCTGGGGAACAATTATATGCCAACTCCTTTGAGCAATATTTTAGAAATTTTGCAATCTAAATTTGCACAATTTGACAGATTGATTGTATAATTATTTTTGGATCTTTTTTCAAAACATTTCTTCGTTGAAAAATAAATTCTAAAAACGATAAAACATGTAAATTTTTGATCAAGGTTTGCTGATTATTGTTTGGCCTAATTTTCAATTTTTTGTCTCGAAAACAATTACCAAAAATCATGTGCCAACTCCTTCAAGCAATAATTTAGAAATTTTGGAATCAAAATTTGCACAATTTCACAGATTAATTCTACGATTATTTTTGGATCTCATCTAAAGAATTTTCCTTGTTGAAAAATAAATTCGAAATACGATAAAACTTGTAAATTTTGGGTCACGGTTTGCTGATTATTGTTTGGCCTAATTTTCAATTTTTTTTTTTGGGAAACAATTACAAAAAATTAAATGCCAACTCCTTGAGCAATAGTTTAGAAATTTTGGAATCAAGATTAAGTAGAAATGATCCAGTTTGTTTATGAATTAATTTAGAAAGTCTAATCATCAAGTTAATTACAATAAAAATTAATTATAATGTCAAGTCCATTCAATTATTCTAAAAATTAATTATTATAAAAATTGAATAACCAAAAAATTAACAAAATGTCCTCAAGAACCTCCGAAAGAATTTCAAAAATCCCTTCCCACGAAAAATCGATAACAAAAAAATTTTGTTAACATTCCAAAGTAACGATTTAACCACAGGGTCAAAAAAGTCCTTGATCATCCTCGATTCTAAAGTAGGTTACAAAATGGATAATTAACACGTGCATTGACAAAAATGTCTCTTTCCACGTAGTGGACAAAAATGTCCAATGGACAAAAATGTCCCTTTCCACGTAGTGGACAAAAATGTCCAATGGACAACAATGTCCCTTTCTACTACGTGGAAAGGGACATTTTTGTCCATTGGAGAGTTTGGATAGGTCGTGGTGACGTTTGTACTGCATCATTGCATCTGTACCACTGTGGACCCTCATTGCCCCCACTGTTTTGTTGCGGGAGAATTCAGCCTCTGTGCAAGTGGTGGGAAATGGTCTGCCATTGGAAATGGTGGTGGAAGCTTTGCCTCTAGAAGTAGGAAGCTCTGAGCGAGACCAATGGAGTGGGGCTTCAACGACCCTCCGAGAGGTGGGGGTAACACATTGGCTCTCCCCTACCTCAAATGCATCGTAACACGTTGCATACTCCGTGCAATGTCTCCCCCCACCCCTTTTTCATCAACTCTTTTTATCACTGTCACAAATTCTAACTCTACAGTCGAAAGCACCGTAAACTTCATTTGACCCCTTTTCGACTTTTTCATTGATTTTCAAAATTGAACGAAAGGATTCAACGTTTATTGACGATTTGTCGAGCTTTAAGCTCAATTTCAAAATTTTTCAAAAATTTGGATTTTCTTCACATCAAATCTTGATTCGCTGAAAGTGGGGAAATTTTTTTTTACAATGCAGAATTGTCTTGAATCGATTATTATTGTTTTTGCAATCATTGAAGTTTTGAAATAGCATTCGGTACATTGGATTTGTACCATTTTAATTTTTTTTCGAATTTTTGAAGTCGACACTTGAAAATCCGATTTTTTATGAATTTTCAAAATTTTATCACCGCTGTAAAAGTTACAGTTATTGAGTGGCATTTTTCAGTATTTTGGTGTATGCTTGAATTTGGAAAATTCTAAGTTTTTAATAAAAATTTCAAAAGTAGCTATGTTTTTTATTTCATAAGTTTTTTTCAATTCGAAAAGATACTGAATTTATAAGAAGTAGCACAGAAAACAAGAAATAATTTACAACGTAAAAACTTTCGAGATTTGAAATACTTTTTGGTGGATTGGATTTCAATCGTTTGATTTTTTTTACAGATTTTTGAAGTCAGAAGGTTGACACTTGGAAATTCTTTTTTTTTGTGTCAAATTTCAAACTGTTGTCGCTGTAATAAATATTATAGTGATTGAGTAGCTTGGTTAAAAATGATCTTGGCCTATGCTTGAATTTCAAAATTTTTAATTTTCAGCAAAAACTTCAAAACTAGCCATTTTTCTTATTTCCATATTTTCTTTGATCAAAAAAGAAACTAAATTTATAAGAAAAAGCGTGAAATAATTTACAATAAAAAATGCAAGTTTTGAAATGCTGTCTGGTCAATTGAATTTCAATCGTCTACATTTTTTTCCGGGTTTTTTCGCTATTACAAAAACTTTAGTAATCAAGTAAACGAAACTCTTCAAGAACGTTGCTTGAAATTTCAAAATTCAAAATTTTTCTATAGCAAAACTTTTGCATGCGAGGTTTTTCATCCAACCTAAGAAAACGACGTGATTATCTATTCCAGTAGTGAAGTTTACTAATGGCTGTAATGTGTGGGAAAATAATGTGTAGGATAATAATGTGTAGAATAATAATGTGTAGAATAATAATGTGTAGAATAGAGGCCTCCTGGAAACTTATTCTACACATTATTTTCCTACACATTATTATTTTGCACATGAAATTTTCTACATAAAAGTTTCTACATGCATCATTCTACACGAGATAATGTGGCAAGGAATAGTATTCTACACATATTCTACACATTATTATTCTACATATGAGATTTTCTATACGAAAGTTTCTACACACATCATTCTACACAAGAGAAGGTGGCAAGGAATAGTATTCTACACATAATCTACACATTATTTTCCTACAAATTATTATCCTACACATTACAGCCTTCAGCAAAACTCTGCGCGCAACGTTTTTTATGTAACCCAACAAAAAACGACAGAGAATCTGCAAAGTGATTATCCATTATAGTAGTAAATTTGGCTAAAGGCTGTAATGTGTAGGAAAATAATGTGTAGGATAATAATGGGTAGAATAATAATGTGTAGGATAATAATGTGTAGAATAATAATGTGTAGAGTAACAATGTGTAGAATAGAATATTGTTTCCTGCCATCTTTTCGTGTGTAGAATGATGTGTGTCGAAACTTTTGAGTAGAACGTGTCATGTGTAGAATAATTTTGGTGTAGAATAATATCCCTTGCCACTTCTCTTGTGCAGAATAATGTGTGTAGAAACTGATGTAGAATAATTTAGTGTAGAATAATATTCTTTGTCACTTCTCTTGTGTAGAATAATTGTGTGTAGAATAACATTCTCCGCCACTTCTCTTGTGTAGAATAATGGATGTAGAAACCAGTGTAGAATCATTTTGTGTAGAATAATATTTCTCGCAACTTCTTTTGTGTAGAATAACATTCCTTGCCACTTTTTTGTGTACAAACTTTTGTGTAGAATAAAAATGTGTAGAATAGAGCAGTGATCAGCCATATCGATTTTTTCGTAAACGATATTGATTCTATTAATCATTTTTTCGAAAAATTAATAATTAGTCAAAAAATATTACTAATTTTGTATAAAAATTCGTAACTAGCGGAAAAATATTAGTAATTTTTTAAAAAAATTAGTAATTAGTAAGAAAATACTTCCAATTTTCCTAAAAAAATTAGTAATTAGTGACAAAATATTTCTAATTTTTCTAAAATATTCGTATTAAGCGACAAAATATTTCTAATTTTTCCAAAAAAATTAGTAATTAGCGGAAAAATATTACTAATTAATTTAAAAAAAAACAGTAATTTGTAGAAGTTGTAAAGTTGTTTTATTTTGTATAATAACTAGATCTTTTGAATATTTCACATATTAGTATTTATTGTATCAAATGTCATACGATATCACATAAGTTATTATTAATACGAATATTTAATCACTACCTATTAAAAAATACATTAGTAAATTTTATTTTATTTATTACTTTTTCCAAAATTAATACATAATTTCTCCACAAATTATTGATTTTTTTGGTTACTTAGCAATATCTTTCTCGCCAATTACTAATTCTTGGAAAAAATTAGTAATATTTTATCGTTAATTACCCATTTTTTTTGGAAAAATTAGTAATATTTTGTCACTAATTACTAACCTTTTAGAAAAATTAGTAACATGTTCCCGCTAATTACTAATGTTTTAAAAAATTAGTAATATTTCTTTGCTAATTATTAATTTTTCGAAAAAAAATGGATAATAAAAATAGATAGATTTTTTTTGCCCCTAAAATTTGCCCCTAGAGGCCCCTAAAATTAAAAAAAATCCTTCAGCCTCTAAAAAGTCGCTCCCCAAATCCTCGGCTTCTTCATCCTACTGATTCAACCCTTTTTTTGCATTGTTATCGGAGGCTCGACTGTGCTGCGGCGCCACCAATCGGTTCGCGTTCCCCTCCGTTAGTGTCGAGTCGCGACAGAACTCGCGTGTGCGAAGAGGCATTTGTGTATATAATACAGGCAACCCGAAGCTTGTTTTCGAGAGAGGGTAGGAAGGGAGTAGAGAGAGGGGGGAGGGGGAGGAGGGGGCAGGAGGGGGGAGGGGTCTCGAGAGCCCCTTCCCTCGTTTGCAACCCAGCTTTTACAGTGTACCGATGCGCGCATGCGCCAAAATAGTAAACACACTCACTGCGGGACTGCGCACTGCGGTTCTTGTTGTGGAAGGTTCGGGTTTTGGACTCTGAGCGATCGCCACAACGACGACGACGACCGACGGACGAGGAGAGCCTGTTTCGTTTAAAACGACCACAACGACGATTGCACGTCGATGAAGTCGACGATTCAATGAGGATTTTGGAATTTGACGAATATTAATCGCACTTACACTGTTAAAAATTTCTGTTGAAACTTTATTAAAAAGCATGACGTTTTTACGCATATACAGTATGTTTAATTTCATATCAAGAGACGCGGCAGCGTCACGACGCCAAGTATTTAGAATATTAGGGCGATTTTTGGTTTCTTTTCTTTTTCTTCCACTCCCCACCAGAAATTTTGTTGTATATGTCTGAAATAAAATTCCCTGAAAGTTACAGCCCTTAATATTAATATTAAGTACTTTCCCTTCGCGTGATAAGTTTTTACATGTAAAATGCACGTAAATGAAAAACTTTTTTCGTGAAAATTTTACCACTCCGCGGGTTTTTATGCTATCTCATTAATTTTAGTCGCAATTGACGCAGAATTGAACGATCTTTGAAAGTGTCCTGAACAGTGTGAGTGTAACTTACACTGGTGAGGTGATACGGGTCCCTAAAGTTGATTTTAGGCCAAAATTCTCGATTTTTTACTGTTATCTCCGAAACGATGAACTTAACCGAAAAATTGTAAAAGGAAATTTTGTTGGAAATTTAATTTCCCACAAAAAATGTCCTTCAAACCTAACTGCTAAAATTAATATTTCTTGAGATATTGGGCCTTGACTTATTTATGGTATAAAATTTGTATAGTTTATCGAACCAAAAGTTTTAAATTGTGGATATTCCATGTCTTATCACCACATTACATATCATATTGACCGTGTTGGATATGGAATATCAACAATTTGAAACTTTTGGTTCGGTAATCCATAAAAGTTTTCATATCACAAATAAGGTAAGGTTCAATATCTCAAGAAATATTAATTTTAGCAATTAGGTTTAAAGGACCTTTTTTGTAGGAAATTAAATTTCCAATAAAATTTCCCTTTACGATTTTGTGGTTAAGTTAATAATTTCGGAGATAACAGCAAAAAATCGAGAATTTTGGGTAAAAATCAACTTTAGGGACTCATACCATCTCACCAGTGTAAGTTACACTTACGCTGTTGGGGACATTTTCAAAGATCGTTCAATTCTGCGTAAATTGCGACCAAAATCAATGCGATAGCATAAAAAACCGCGGAGTGGTAAAATTTTTAAGAAAAAAGTTTTTCATTTACGTGTATTTTAGATGGAAAAACTTATCACGCGAAGGGAAAGTACTTAATATTAATATTTAGGGCTGTAACTTTCAGGGAATTTTCTTTCAGACATATGCAACGAAATTTCGGGTGGAGAAAGAAAAAAATAAAAACAAAAAAATCGTCCTAACAGTATATTAAATTTCATGTACAATATATTAAATTTCATATAAATGTGTGCAGTAATATTCTAATAAATGTAGTAATATTCCAATATGAATTTTAATTTTCAGTGTTTTTTCTCTCAATTTTAATATACAAATATTGGATTTAAGTTAAAATTGTTAATTTTCCAATCCATGTCTATTAATTTCGATTTCGTATACTTGTTATTAAAATTTAATAAACAAAAAAATATAAAATTTCAATAAAAAGTATATTAAATTTATTAACATTTTTTACAGTGTACGTGAGACATGCCATTAGTTTCAGAAGCATTCGAGTAACTTTTAAAATAAATCATTCTCAGCGATAGGGAAATATTTTTATTTCTTTAAAATTAACCCTTTAATGGCCACTAGAAACTTTGATCTACGCTCCTGGGTTAGGAAGTGATTTTATCGACTTGGGAAACACAAGAATAAAATGATGCTGTTATGGAAGAAATTTTGAAAAATCTTCCAAATTTGAAATTTCTACGAAGACTTTTAAGCTTTTTTTCGGGTTTAATTTTGATTGGAATAGAGCGATGATAATTTTTTTCCAACAGTTGGATGACTCATTTTGAAAACCCTGTTTGAATTTTGCAGATTGGTCTATTTGGTAAAAAGATATGATTTTTTCTTTCGAAAATACGATTTTTTGCTGATTTTTTATTCTTTGGATCTTGGGATAAAATTTTCATAAATTAAAATTGAATATAAAAATAATATATAAATATCTTATATATTATATTTATTATATTAATATATAAATATAAAAATATAATTTAAAATAAAGAAATTAATATAAGGATCCTTAATAAAATTTCTGAGTTCTGGGGTTAATTTTTAATCTAAAATCGACAATTCTATATCAAGAAGTAAATTCGTTCTAATCTGCAAAAAGAGATGAAGGTATTTTCATCCAATGCTCGATTTTTATATTTTTTTTAAGGCTCCGATTTTTCGCGAAAAATTTAAATTGTTTTTAATCAATTTTAACGAACATAATTTTTTCAGATTTAATTTTTAATTTAATGAAAAACCAATATTGTGATATTTTTTCTAAGGGTGCCATTTTTACCTCATTTCTTGCGGCTCTGGTCCTTTAAAAGGACCTTTTTGACTTTAATGTTTAAATTTTTATTTATGAGTATCACCCTGATTTTTGATCGAACATATCGATGAAAATTTACAGCTGAACGCCTCGAATAATAGTGCTTGAATTTTTTTTTCAACACGGGGTTGGAATAGAGCACGGATAAGTGGTTGCATACGAGCCTGGACGCCGGAGGGTTGCTATATGCTTTTGCTTTTTCTGCCGGGGTAAAACTCGGCTCGATACGCCACCGAGCTTGGGTTCAATGCACAGCGCACCCCCGACCGGGAATATCTACCCCTCTGGGCTATTTCTTTCCACACTTTTGCTAACTGCTTCCTTCTGTAAGGGTAGTTTCAACCCCTTCACTATTTCGTCACAAATCTCACAATCTCTAAATTCCACTAATCTTTTTAGCGTCTTAAGAATTTTTATTCTCCATCCCCTAAAATCGGACATTTTCATCCCCTGACAATTACCACCCCCTTAGCCTCATTTTCAAAGTTCCATCAGCCCCGAATTTAATTATTCAATATTTAATAATAATTTAAGTATAAAATTATTTGTTATTGATTTTTAACCCTTTTAAAAATATTTTATCTCAGGACAAAATTTTGTAAGGGTAGTTTCAACCCCCTCACTATTTCGTCACAAATCTCACAATCTCTAAATTCCACTAATCTTTTTAGCGTTTTAAGAATTTTTATTCTCCATCCCCTAAAATCGGGCATTTTCATCCCCTGACAATTACCACCCCCTGAGCCTCATTTTCAAAGTTCCATCAGTCCCAAATTTAATTATTTAATATTTAATAATTATTTAAGTAGAACATTATTTGTTATTGATTTTTAACCCTTTTAAAAATATTTTACCTCAGGGAAAAATTTTGTAAGGGTAGTTTCAATCCACTCACTTTTTCGTCACATATCTCACAATCTCTAAATTCCACTAATCTTTTTAGCGTTTTAAGAATTTTTATTCTCCATCCCCTAAAATCGGACATTTTCATCCCCTGATAATTACCACCCCCTTAGCCTCATTTTCAAAGTTCCATCAGCCCCGAATTTAATTATTCAATATTTAATAATAATTTAAGTATAAAATTATTTGTTATTGATGTTTAACCCTTTTATAAATATTTTATCTCAGGGAAAAATGTTGTCAGGGTTGTTTCAACCCTCTCACTATTTCGTCACAAATTTCACAATCTCTAAATTCCACTAATCTTTTTAGCGTTTTAAGAATTTTTATTCTCCGTCCGCTAAAACCCGACATTTCTATCCCCTGACAATTACCACCCCCTTAGCTTTATTTTCAAAGTTCTATCAGTTCCAAATTTAATAATTTAATGTTTAATAATAATTTAATAATTTAAGTAGAAAATTATTTGTTATTGATTTTTAACCCTTTTAAACATATTTTACCTCAGGGCAAAATTTTGTAAGGGTAGTTTCAACCCTCTCACTATTTAGTCACATCTCACAAAATCTCAATTCCACTAATCTTTTTAGCATTTTAGGAATTTTTATTCTCCATCCCCTAAAATCGAGCATTTCCATCCCTTGACAATTACCACCCCCTTAGATTTATTTTCATGTAATAATTTAAGTAGAACATTATTTTTTATTGACTTTAAACCCTTTTGAAAATAAATTACCACAGGGAAAAATTTTATCAGGGTAGTTTCAACCGTCTCACTATTTCGTCACATATCTCAATTTTTATTTTCCATCCCCTAAAATCGAACATTTCCATCACCTGACAATTACCACCCCCTTAGCTTTATTTTCAAAGTTCCGTCAGTCCTAAATTTAATTATTGAATACTTAATCATGAAAATTGTTTGTTAACTTAATAAATTAAGTCCCAAATAATGTTTCATTGATTTTCAACCCTTTAAAAAATATCTTGTCTCAGGAATCAATTTATTTAAACACAGAAACGTCGCGACGAATGGCAAGAGCGAAATCTTGGCTACGAGGATAAAACAGCTTTTACCAATGGTCAGGGTTCCTAATCGATCTTGTTCCTTCTATCTTTGTTCAACGTCGATGATTGCCACGGCTTTCTCGTTGCCGCGAACTTGATGCTACCGTAATACGAGAGTTGCAGCGGGAAAAGTCAGGGCTATTAACGAATCCCGCCTTCTTTATCGATAGGATTCTATTATTGGAGAAAGCAAAGGTTTTTGGCAACGCGTATCTTGACTCGAAATCCAGTCACTTTCTGGGACGTTTTTTTAAACCCCAAAGTAACGAAATACAGCAAATATAATTTTTTTTCTAAGTACAAAAACTTGCCCCAATTACTATCAAATAAATAATTTCAGTGGCTCAACAGTTGAATTTTGAAAAAATTAATTAATTAGCTAATTAGCCTTTGTTTTTAAATGGGTACAAAAATTTCGGAATTTTTATTATTTTTTTTTGTTTTTAAAATATTTTCCCAAAGGTTCAAGTCAATTAGAGTAAAAGTCTAGAAAAGAGTCCTCAAAAATTTCCTTCATTTTCGTACACTTTTTTAAAATAGGATCGACTGTTAATTGATCGTTTTTTTTAAATTACAACTAATTTGAAAAAAAAAAATAATTACAACCAATTTAAAAAAATTTTACTGTCTTGCATACAACTCTGCCAAAAATTGAAATTTCATTTTTTGAAAAAATCCTTCGCACAATCACAGGTTTTACTTATCTTTCAAGAGATAAAATTTGGTTTTTTAGTTTCAAATTAAGATGTCATGAGTTATCTTGATCAAAACAAGGGTACTTTTTTGAAAAACAATTTTTAAAATTGTCGGACCTGATTTTTCAAAAATTAATATACTGATCTTATTGAAATGTTGCCTACTTTTTCAAAATAGTAGTAATTCAGCAGTAACTGAATAAAGGTTTTTATATCACTCAGTACAATAATGGACGCTTTTACGTCCGCAAGCGGACGTGAAAACTTAGCATACAAACTAATTTTTTTCCAAAATCCTTCGTTCAAAAACGAGCTATATTTATTTACTAACAGATAAAATCTGGTTTTCTAATTTTAAGTCAAGCTTTAAAAAAAAAAAAAAAACAGTTTTTGTTGAGAGTCCAAAGACAAAATTTTATAATTAATTTTAATCCAAAGAGAAAATGTTATAAAATATCGTTTAAATGTTGTTCCTTCATATTCCAAAAATTTTGAATTAAAAAATTCAATTATTAGATAATATTAGATAATTAGATTATTAGATAATAATATTAGATAAAAAAAAAGCTTTTTTTAACCTTTGAAACCCAATTCGCTAAATTATTTTGAATTTTGAAAAAAAAATGAACTACCTCAGTTAACAATTAAATTTCAAAATAAATAACAATCAACGTAATCCGAATTTGAATAAATGTGTGCAATAAATTTTGCTTACGCATGATTGTTATCAGTGCTGTAACCTTAGAAAATTTATCCCGTGCGAATGCAAGAAGTTAAAATAATGCTCATTCTTGTCCCGGATAAGGGAATTCAGCTACTTGTTCGCTGTGCAATGGATTGTTTATTTGATTATGACGGAATATGTGAGATAAAACGTGATTAAATTTATTAGGTATTATCGTTAAATGTGATTCGCATGACGTCGGGGGTGTCCCGATTATCGGTTCATTGCGTTCGAACGAGCGATATCGAAAGTCTGATCCATTTATTTATCTGTGTAGAGTGAAATAAAGTACACGCGCACATGAAAGTAGCATGGAAATCGCCTTGAAATTAATATTATCTTCGTCCGCATTAATAGCAATCGCGGCGTCACTAATTTGTAATGCGCGCACGAATCACGAACGTGAATATTATTACAGTGTGTAATTATTGACCCTGTTGGAAATTTTCCCTTATCCATCTGAATTCTACCACTTTTGCGATTTTTTTTCTCCATTTTACCGTCAATCTCTTTTAATTTTCAAGGTTCGAATCCTTTTGATTCAAATGGAACCGGCTCTTGATCAGAGTTGCAAATAATGCATTACACTGCATAATGTGAAATGGATAAGTGTACCACTACAAAATACAAAAGTAATGTGTAATGGATGCATGTCCCATTACAAATACAAAAAGTAATGTGCAATGGATGCATATGCCATTACAAATAAAAAAAGTAATGTGTAATAGATGCATGTCCCATTACAATTAAAAAAAGTAATGTGTAATAGATGCATGTCCCATTACAAATACAAAAAGTAATGTGTAATGGATGCATGTGCCATTACAAATAAAAAAGTAATGTGTAATAGATGCATGTCCCATTACAATTAAAAAAAGTAATGTGTAATGGATGCATGTGCCATTACAAATACAAAAAGTAATGTATAATGGATACATGTCCCATTACAAATAAAAAAAGTAATGATGTAATAGATGCATGTCCCATTACAAATACAAAAAGTAATGTGTAATGGATGCATGTGCCATTACAAATAAAAAAAGTAATGTGTAATAGATGCATGTCCCATTACAATTAAAAAAATAATGTGTAATGGATGCATGTGCCATTACAAATACAAAAAGTAATGTATAATGGATACATGTCCCATTACAATTAAAAAAAGTAATGTGTAATAGATGCATGTCCCATTACAAATACAAAAAGTAATGTGTAATGGATGCATGTGCCATTACAAATAAAAAAGTAATGTGTAATGGATGCATGTGTCATTACAAATACAAAAAGTAATGTATAATGGATACATTTCCCATTACAAATAAAAAAAGTAATGTGTAATAGATGCATGTCCCATTACAATTAAAAAAAGTAATGTGTAATGGATGCATGTGCCATTACAAATACAAAAAGTAATGTATAATGGATACATGTCCCATTACAATTAAAAAAAGTAATGTGTAATAGATGCATGTCCCATTACAAATACAAAAAGTAATGTGTAATGGATGCATGTGCCATTACAAATAAAAAAGTAATGTGTAATAGATGCATGTCCCATTACAATTAAAAAAAGTAATGTGTAATGGATGCATGTGCCATTACAAATACAAAAAGTAATGTATAATGGATACATGTCCCATTACAAATAAAAAAAGTAATGATGTAATAGATGCATGTCCCATTACAAATACAAAAAGTAATGTGTAATGGATGCATGTGCCATTACAAATAAAAAAAGTAATGTGTAATAGATGCATGTCCCATTACAATTAAAAAAAGTAATGTGTAATGGATGCATGTGCCATTACAAATACAAAAAGTAATGTATAATGGATACATGTCCCATTACAATTAAAAAAAGTAATGTGTAATAGATGCATGTCCCATTACAAATACAAAAAGTAATGTGTAATGGATGCATGTGCCATTACAAATAAAAAAGTAATGTGTAATGGATGCATGTGTCATTACAAATACAAAAAGTAATGTATAATGGATACATTTCCCATTACAAATAAAAAAAGTAATGTGTAATAGATGCATGTCCCATTACAATTAAAAAAAGTAATGTGTAATGGATGCATGTGCCATTACAAATACAAAAAGTAATGTATAATGGATACATGTCCCATTACAATTAAAAAAAGTAATGTGTAATAGATGCATGTCCCATTACAAATACAAAAAGTAATGTGTAATGGATGCATGTGCCATTACAAATAAAAAAAGTAATGTGTAATAGATGCATGTCCCATTACAATTAAAAAAATAATGTGTGATGGATGCATGTCCCATTACAAATAAAAAAAAGTAATGTGTGATGGATGCGTGTTCCATTGAAAATAAAAAAATAATGTGTAATGTATGCACGTTCCATTACAAATTACAATTTAAAAAAAAAAGTAATTTGCAGTGGAGAATATTCCATTACAAATAGAAAAATTGCCGTGCTCGTATCAGAAACTTGCACATTGCTGTCTGATTATTTTATATCGCTCACTAAAAGTTCATCCACAATTATCACAAACGATCCATAAAGTTAAAAAATAGAAACAAAAAAACAGACAGTTCATCGTTAAATATGAAGTACCAAAATGTACTCAACCCCAAAAATTATCCAACTTTATATTGACCTTGCTTTTACACGCTGTTACCTATAATTATAAGCAATGTAATAAAAATGACAAGTTACTGATACAAAATTTGTCGATTTATTGAATGCCTAAATAATGTGTATGTTCTTTTTTTCAAACTTTATGGATCATTTGTGATTATTGTTGATGACATTACTTTTTGTATTTGTAATGGCACATGCATCCATTACACATTACTTTTTTTAATTTTAATGGGGCATGCATACATTACACATTACTTTTTGTATTTGTAATTAAACAGGCATCCATTACCGTTAGTTTTTTTTATTTGTAATGGCACATGCATCCATTACACATTACTTTTTTTTATTTGTAATGGAATACGCATCCATTACACATAACTTTTTGATTTGTAATGGAACACGCATCCATTACACATTACTTTTGTAATGTGTAAAGGAAAACTATTCAATACACATTATTTAAAGTAATGGGTAATGCATTACTTTTACATTACTATTTTCACAACTCTGCTCTTGATCACGGATACCTTTCATTGGCGTCCATTATTTCTAATAAATTGTTTAATAATCGTAATTTGAAATTATTACTAGAATCCTTTTGGGAGAATTAAGACGGTATTCTGGTCTAGAGATAAAAAAAAAATATTTTGACTATTAAAAAAAAAACAACAAATATTTGTACCATTCTTTTTTTTACAAAATATTTATTGATATTTTGACAATAAGCAAATAAATTTTCGAGAAAGAAAAATGAAAATTAAATAAATAAGCTGGTACAGTCAGGGTTAAAAAAAGGGGGGTTATATTATTTATTCATATTTATTTATTTATTTTTGTGTGCAATTTTCACAGTGAGACAATTTTTTGTAATGGATTTATGAACGCTACAACCTTTATAATGGCGTCCTCCCTTAAAATGGATATCAATAATTATTACTAATAACTATTAATATTAATTAATAATCAATACAATCATTAATTGTTAATAATAATGATATTAATAATAAAAATTAGTATTATCAATGATCAATGATTGTATTGGTTATTAATTATTATTAATAGTTATTAATATTAATTATTAATAATTGATGATAATTTTTTAACCAATCGTGAATCTGTACTCATCATTTTTTCGTTCCACTTTATCTTTTTATATATAAGATAAAAATTTGTCTATTAACATAAAAAGACAATAAACGACTCAATTATACTTTACGGATGTTCTCAGTCAAACAGCTGAAGTTTCGCTTCATTATAGTTCACGGAAATGCGCCTTTTAATTATGTCCCATCGCTTCGTCGCTGGCGATGTATACGGGGCATTCCACGTCAAATCACGCGGTCATCGGCCTGACTCCCTCGGATTTTGATGCCCAATGAATTGTGGGTTTCGTTTGTCCCAAAATATGACCTCAAATTTTTAGAAATTTTTATTTCATTTTTAAGGGGTTGTCCGAGTCAAAAAATAATTAAATCGAGGAAAAACATAAAGAGGGGCTTTTTCCAAATTAATGAAATTTTTTGCCCAGAAACTAGGGCCCAAAACAGATATTTTCATCATAATTCGATAATGGGCCCAAAATAATTACTATTTTTTTTGTATTTTAATTTTTTTTTTCAATAATTTATTATTTTTATTTTTTCGTATACTGAGAATAACAACAACATTTTTCGAGAATTCATTAGCTTCGACGACCTGAAATAAAATGGACGATTCAAACGCAATAAAAAAAAAAATAGTAATTATTTTTGGTCCATAATCGAACTATGACGAAAATATCTGTTTTGAGTCCTAGTTTCTGTGAATTTTTTTTGATTAATTTTAAAAAGGCCCCTCTTTATGTTTTCCCTCAATATAATGATTTTTTAGCTCGGGCAGCCCCTAAAAAATGAAATAAAAATTTCTAGAAATTTGAGGTTATATTTTGGGCCAAACGAAACCCACAATTCATTGGACATCACAATCTGAGGGGGTCAGGCCGATGACCGCGTGATTTGACGTGGAATGCCCCATACATATTCCCGATCTACGTGCATTCATCGTGGAAAATCCACGAAGTCGCGACTGTAGATGCAGCGAACATTTTGCAACGCGCGAGATTCTCGCTCCGTTGCATTTCTCCGACTTCGTCAAGCTCTCGTTTTTCCTCGTCTCTCGCTCTTCGCACATAACAAGCTTCCGCAATGTTTTCACGGAATGAATCTTCGTGTAGGTTTCCGTAGAATCGAGTTAAGCCATGTTTGCGCATTCAGAAGTGTTTTCGTCTGTTTTTATTGAATGTTCTCGAAAACTCGTATCGACTGCGATAGGGTCGTTCCATGCAAAATCGACCATTTTTGAACCCGACCTCTGTCGATTTGGCCGAAATTTTTTTTTCCTTTCCTTTTCCTCGAAAAAATGTTGTTTTTTTTTTCAAAAAAGTAAAAAAAAATATGTTGAGTGGCATTTTTTTCGGAATTGATCAAAGTATTTTGTGAGTGAGAAGAAAAATCAATATGGCGAACTTCGAGAAAAAGATGATTTTTCTCCATAAAGTGAAAAATTTCATAGATTTTAATATCTTAAAATTTTTTTGGAAAAAAATTGAAAAAAAAACGTCCCAATTAGTCAATTTTTGAAGAAGTTAGCTATTTGAGAAAAAAGGTTTTTTTTGGGTTGGGTAAAAAAATTTGAAAATTTCCCGAAAAATGTTTTTAATAGGATAGAAAAGGAAAACAAAATTTCAGCCAAATTGAAAGGGGCCGGGTTCAAAAGTGGTTGATTTGGCATGGAATGCCCCTATATAGGAAACCGTGTATTCGCCGGAGCTTTTTGGTTGGATCTCTGAAGTTCCTCGAGCATTAAACTCATAAACTATCGCATGTACCTCGAGGCAAATAACACCTCAAACTTTCGCTAATTTTAAGGGTAAACTTATCGTTACTTTTCCACCCCTAACTTTCTTCATCCCTCGTTTACACACCCCCTACATTTTCTCTCGATTTCGCAGCGGAATTTTTTTTTCAGGCTAGAACCGTCTGGTCCTTCGAAGGATCTTCCTCACTTGCTTTTCGACAGGACATTTCGTCCTTTTTCGAAAATAATTAGGATTTGAGGATTGGAGATTTTATTTTGAAAGCTCCATTTTACGGTTCACCATTTGCACTTTCAATCAAGGATTTAAATGACCCACTCTGTCAATCTGCGGTCACAATTTATTTAGTGGTTCAGTTTGAAAACCACAAAAATGGGGTGAAACAAGCAAATTTTCCTGGCTTCGTTTACCTCCAATTAATGTCCGAGTTAAAAGTAATGAAATTGTTTTTTTTTTCACCAATTAGATGTGCAATAAACAGAATTGAAAAACCGAATTGGATGATAATAGATTGGAGATGAATTTGAATAATTTTTCCACATTTTTTATTTTTTAATTTTAATTTTTATTAATATTTTTAATAATTTTTATTTTTTCGATTGATAGACATTTTTTTGTCCTTGATTTCTAATTTTTTTTAATTGACAAAAAATGTTTTAAAGATTTGCGGTAATTGCCAGCGTGGAAGAGTCCCTTAATTTTGCCACCCGCTGATAACTAGGGTAGAAAGACATCGTGAAAGTCTGAATCTAAAAAAATGATTTTAAAGTTTGTGTTTCTGAAATGCATGGAAAACATTTTTTAGATTTTTTCGAAAAATTCAAAATTTAATTGAAATAAAGTTCATCCCCCAAAAGGGGAAATCCACTAGAAATAAAAATTATCCCACTTTGGGGGATGAACTTAATTCCATAATTTCTTCAATTCATAATTCGCATCAAATTATTAATATGAAATAAAGTTCAGAGTTCGAAAAAATCGAACTAAACTTGAACAATAAATTTCATTGCGTTTCAACAATGCAAACTCAAATAAAAAATCTAGTTGGAGGGTTGAAAATCTCAAAAAGTTGAAATCTAATTTTTTCCTAATATTAAAAACACGTTATCAATATAATAATAAAGTTCCAATAATATTTGATCCTCATTACATATCTAAAAATATTCATCCCCCGGCGCATTAACATTTACACCTTTGATCTGAAACTGAAAGAATGATTTTGAAGTTTGCATTATTGAAATGCATAGAAAACTTTTTAGGTTTTTTCTAAAAATTCAAAATTCAATTATAATAAAGTTCACCCCTCTTTGGGGGATGAACTTTATTCCATAATTTCTTCAATTCATAATTTGTACCAAATCAATAATATCAAATAAATTATGTCAAATAAAGTTCAAAGTTCAAATAAATAAACTTCATTCCCCTTTAGGGGATGAAATAAATATAATTTTTTAAAATTTGTTCCTAATATTAAAAAACAAGTTGTCAATATAATAATAAAATTCCAACAATATTTGCCCCTCATTATCCAAAAATATTCATCCCCTAGCGCATTGACATTTACACCCTTGATCTAAATCTAAAATAATGATCTTAAAGTTTGCATTGTTGAAATGCATAGAAAACATTTTTTAGATTTTTTCTAAACATTCAAAATTCAATTAAAATAAAGTTCACCCCTCATTGGGGGATGAACTTTATTCCATAATTTTTTCAATTAATTAATAATAATAATTAACCAAATTAATAATATCAAATAAGTGATGTCAAATAAAGTTCAAAGTTCAAAAAAATAAACTTCATCCCCCTTTAGGGGATGAAATAAATGAAATTTTTTAAAATTTGTTCCTAATATCAAAAAACAAGTTGTCAATATAATAATAAATTTCCAATAATATTTGACCCTCATTATCCAAAAATATTCATCCCCTAACGCATTGACATTTACACCCTTGAACCCTCGACCACCCTCGACAGCCCCAAAAAGTAGTTATATAGCTCGTCCAGACTGTTGGAAGCGGGGAGGGGAGGGTAGAATAGGGGTTGTGCGAGCGATGATATTGGTGGATGGAGTGTGTACATGCATTGCTCGTTTTGAGGGTCACGTTCACCCATCGCCCGTAACCGTCGTCGCCGTCGCCGTCGTCGTCATAGTCGGGGGTGGCGCAGCATCCCCTTCGGTATATGACGCGGCGCGTCGATTCGGGAGTTGCGCGAGGTCCGGGAATCAAGGGATGGTATTCGACTTACACACACCCTCGTATATTTCCACCCCCTGGCATTCCCCTCATCAAACACCGACACTGAACACCCCAAGACGGTCACAAAGGGGTTGGAGAGCCCCGAAAGAGAATTTCAGTGAGCTCACGAGCAATAGGGGTGGTTCGAGGGGGTGGAAAAGGGGTTGGAAAAAGTAATGTTAGCCGAATATACGTATATCTGAAAATAACTACCCCTAGATTCGGCAAAGGGGTAGGGGGAAGTGCACAGCTGAGCTGACGGTCGATGCGACTGCATTCAACCCCCCCGCGCTCCGCTCCACCCTTCCACCCCCTATTTTGTCATTTTTCTTTTTCAACCCCCACCCCAACCCCTTTTTACGATGGGAAGTTGCATCCTGCCCGTAACCCCGTCGGCTTTGAAATTTTTTTTTTTCATCCCCTATCGTTTCAACCCCCTTCTACACACATATATGTATATTTTCTCGGGCTCTCCTTCTCACTCGTTCGCGTTTCGTCCCTCGCTCTTTCTGGCATCGACGCCAGCAACTCTTTCCCTCGTATCCCCACTAACTACCCCTAGCTTCTCCGTCTCATCCCCCCTCCTACCCCCATTGAAACCCCTCCGGTCGTCGACGAGCTTCTCGCGCTACCCTCGGTCAATGACCTCGGCGAGGCACACCGCAGAAGCGGTGCATCGTCGCACCCCCAACCCTCCCCCTCCCTCTTTCTTTATTCTCGTGCCACCCCTCTAAAACTACCCCCTGTACGCAGTTTGTTTACATCACTGTGCGCGCGGGGGACTTTTAATCGCATCGATTCAACGCCGCATTCGCCTTTCTCTCTCTCTCTCTCTTGTCTATTTCCACCCCCTTTTTAGCCTTCTTTTTAGCCTCATTTATTTTTCCTCGTTCTAATTTTTTTTCCCGGCTACGCGCCTTTTTTCGCCTCATTTCGACGCCATATGGAATCCCTCGTTGCATCGACGCTCCTCTCACGACTGTCTCGCTCCTGAATGATGCTTGTTTTTTTTTCTTTTTTTTTTTTTAATTTTGCTCTTTTTCAAGTTGGTTTTTCTACGCCTTTTCGCGGGCTTGAATCGCGAGGCACTCCCGACAGAATGACTCGGTTTTATGTATGGGCTACGAGGGAATTAGCTGTTGAGCGTAATTAGCAAAAGTGTGTTGGGGCAGGTCCGGGAATTTAACCCGTTCACGTTTTCCACCCCTAACCATTTTGCACCCTCGTGGGACAGACAAACCAAGTGCCCGCTGCTTATACGTAAATTCAAGCTCTCTCTCTCTCTCTCTCTCTCTCTCTCTCTCTCTCTCTCTCTCTCTCTCTCTCTGTTTCTCTCTCTTTGTTTCTCTCTCTCTCTCTCTCTCTCTCTCTCTCTCTCTCTCTCTCTCTCTCTCTCTCTCTCTCTCTCTCTCTCTCTCTCTCTCTCTCTCTCTCCTCTCTCTCTCTCTCTGTTTCTCTCTCTTTGTTCTCTCTCTCTCTCTCTCTCTCTCTCTCTCTCTCTCTCTCTCTCTCTCTCTCTCTCTCTCTCTCTCTCTCTCTCTCTCTCTCTCTCTCTCGCACTTTTGTCTTGAAAAAATTATCTAAGCTTAAAAGCGTTTGCTCGGTGATGCAAGCACACATTTGTATATATTAGAGCGGTTTAGAAAAGCCAAATTTTTTCGGACTCTCCTTTCCATTGAGATTACACTGAAAAAAAAACAGTTTATTTGTAATAAAGAAAAATATTTAGTTGCCACTTTTACTTAAATATTTCTTAACTTTTACAAAAATTTTTAGTCGTTACGAAATATTTCATTTGTGTCAAAATAATTTATTAACTGTTTAAAAATATTTATTTAATTTATTAACTGTTAAATAATAATTTATTTCGCCATATTCAACTTAACATTTGTTAACAGTTGAATTTTTAACATTGAAATTTTTTAAAACAGTTTTTTTTTTAATTCCATAATTCTGATATCATAAATTATTTTGGTGTATAAATAATTTTTAACAAAATAAAAGTTTTTGTGAAATCCCTACGCGATTGCTTTTTGAAGAATTTATTGATGTCAAAATTATGGTTATCTTGGTTTTTTTGCGTTCATTTCGTAGATTGTTTCTTTCATCGAGATTTTGGTAGCTTTTTTCTAAAAAATAGATTTATCACTGACGATGGATATTTTTCTTTAATCGCCGCATCGACCTTAAAATTTTGCGAAAACGGCGTTTTTGAGAATTTCACAATTCATAATCTTGTTTTTTTGCTTTTGATGTTAGATTCTTTTGTGAACTCTTTTTTTTATTATTTTATTTTTCCCCATTAGACGATAATTCATGCAAAATATTCTTAAAGAAGGATACAAATAGTGCACGAGAATTAAAAAAAAAGACATTATTGAAAATTGAAAAAATGCGATTGCAAAAATTTTGTCACCGATTTACTCCCTTGAAAAAAAAAATCACATGTTGTTTATTAATCACACGAACCTTTCTTCTCTGATAAACAATAAACATTTCAAAACAATTAGTAACAATATTTAAATTTCGACGTTCCCAAAAACCAAATTTTTTAGAAAAAAATCTATATCTTTGAAAAAAAGATCTATATTTTAGAAAAAAAATCTACATTTTAGAAAAAAAGGTCTGAAAATTTCGACGAGGAGTCTAATCGTGAAAAGTCGTGCAATTTAAACCGCCCCAATAAATATTTAAAAAACCATGAGTACATCAAATGAAAAAATTATCGGCATTTTTCTTTCCTGGAAACTAGCCAAAATTTATTTTTCGCAACTAATTATGATTCATATTCGCCCTTAACCAGAGCTTGAAATTTATCTCTCACACATCGCTGCTCATTATTCCAAAAGGGATGAAAAGTTTTCCTCACATTTATCAAGTCTTCAAACCAAAAATCTTATCCGATAATAACGTGAAAAAAATGAAAAAAAAATATTGGGCGTATAATGTCCAAAAAAAAAAATGAAAAAAAAAAATTGTCAATGTCGAATTAAAAGCTTTGTCAGTCGAATGCAATCACTCGGATTACTCTTTTTTGCTTTAAAAAAAAAAATCAATATCATGCGAGGGAAAGGCTTCTTGGGGCAGTACGAATTTTTCTCTTCAAAAGAATTCATACTCTTTTTTTTCTCCACTCGTTTCTTTGTTCCTTTGTTTTTTATTTCTTCGATGTCCCTTTCGCTACTTTTTTCGAATCTCTCTTTTTTTCCCTCCATCCTGGTTTGAGCTGCAACGGCGTTGACGTTCGTGACGAGGGAGAATGGGAGAGCAAAAGGGGTTGATGGAACGATGAAAATGCTCGATTGATGCCGCGAACAGAGCCTCTCTCTGCCTTCAGCATGTTGCACGTATATCTCTATAGATGGGGCGTTCCGCGCCAAATCGGACACCATTTGCATCTCCGATTTTTTTGAAAATTTTTTATGTTTTAGTATTGGTTGAAAGAGGCCTCCATGATTTTTTTCAATTTTTTTCGTCGAACCGTTTTCAAAATATCGATTTTTCAAAAATTACGTTACTTTTTTTTTTAAGCGTTCATAACTTTGCGAAAAATGGACCAAATGGGACGATGTTTCTCCTAAAATTTATGTTTTCAAACGTAGTTTTGATAAAAAATAACGAAAAAAAATTAAAAACCGTATTTCTATAAGATTTTCAAGTTTTACTGTAAATTATTGATTTAGGAAAAATTGGTACTGATCGATTTTATTACAATTTTTTTTTTAACTGTCATTCATTCCACAACTTTTAAGCCTAAGTTAATAATGGGGTAATGATGGGATCTATTTTTTGTCAATTTTTCAATTTCCATATTTCAGTTATCCGTGTTGAAAAATATCGAAAAAAATGAAAATTGAAAAATCGGGCTTGATTTGGGCTTAAAAGTTGTAGAATGAATGACAGTTTTTTATAAAAAATTTGTAAGAAAATCGATCTGTATGTGTTTTTCGTAAATTAACAATTTATATTTGAAACTTAAAAATCGTATAGAAAAACGGTTTAAATTTTTTTTCAAAATTTTTCATCAAAAATACATTTGAAAACAGATTTTAAAAAAAACGTCCATTTGGTCCATTTTTCGCAAAGTTATGGACGTTTAAAAAAAAAGTAACGTAATTTTTGAAAAATCGACATCTTGAAAACGGTCCACCAAAAAAAATTGAAAAAAATCATGGAGGCCTCTTTCAACCAATACTGAAACATGAAAAATTTTCAAACGAAATCGGAGATGCAGAAGCTAAATGGTGTCCAATTTGGCGTGGGACGCCCCATATATTTCTGCATCCAAGCTTGTCCCAGTAGAATCAACGCTGCTGTCCCTCAGGGGACACGTCAATTTCGCTTTTTCCTCAGTCTCACCCCGTCCCCCGAGGCCCCGGTATAATGCACCGTGGCTTTTACACTGAAATAAATTATTCTCTCGTTCGGTGAGCGAGATTTTTGCGACGAAGAAAAGAGGAAAAACAGAAGCCCCTTCCTGCGCCGATTTGCACGAGAAACTTGGATTTGTTTTCATCGAAAAAGTCCAAGTAACGATGTGAAAGTGAAGCTTGATAAAGCTCCATTGTCCCAAAAAGCCCCCCTTAAAAAGACCATCCCTTTCGGATCGATTATGCAATGGAAATATATTTTCCATTCCATTTTTTTCTCTATATATCGATGACGTTTCTTTTCGATGAAAGACATTTGTTTACCTTCGGAAACTCGACTTCTGTTTTTTTTTCGATATTGAGGAACTCCCTCATTATCCCTCATTCAATTCTCTGATGGTTAATTCGTTGTGAAAAAAATCACACACAATTGAAATTGTTTTGATCCATTAAAACGTTTGAAATGTACGATATTTTATATCACGAGGTGCAATATGGACGTTTTCACGTCCGCTTGCGGACGTAAAAGCGTCCATTATTGTACTGAGTGATATAAAAAATTTTTTGCACTGTTTTCTTGCTTTTTCTCATGAATACATTTTTTTTCGACAAAAACTCTGCGTGATTTGCAATTGGAGGATTTAGCATTGAAGTGTGATTCGGAAACGATTTGAAAAAAAAAATTTTTGTTGAGCTTAAGTTAAATGTTCCAATTATTAAACAGGTCCCAATTATTGAACACTATCTTGTATTTTTATTATTTCTCATTCACCTGCATGCATTTACTCATTTATAAAAATTTCATTACATATATGGAATTTTTAGCTATCGAAATGTTACCTCACATGTGCAAAAAAAGTTTTAATTGTTAGAGAACAAAATTATTTAATCAGTAACAGCTATAATAATCAGAATAGCAATAATGGACGTTTTCACGTCCGCTTGCGGACGTAAAAGCGTTCATTATTGTACTGAGTGATATAAAAAAAAAATTTCACTGTTTTCTTACTTTTTCTTATGATTTTTTTTCGACAAAAAATCTGCGTGATTTGCAATTGGAGGATTCAGCATTGAAATGTGGTTCGAAAACGATTTGAAAAAAATAAATTTTGTTGAGCTTAAGGTAAATGTCCCAATTATTGAACACTATCTTGTATTTTTATTATTTCTTATTCCCCTGCATGGATTTACTCATTTATAAAAATTTCATTACATATATGGAACTTTTAGCTATTGAAATATTACCTTTCTTGTGCAAAAAAAGTTTTAATTGATAGAGAAAAAAATTATTTAATCAGCAACAGCTATAATAATCAGAATAGCAAAATTTCAAGTGACTTTAGTTCGGTTTGACCGATTCCAAAATTTGTTTTTCGTACTTAAAGGCTGTCACTGAACTTAGAGAATGGCTTTTGGTTCACTTCGATAACTCAATTTTTGTAGAAATTAGAGTACTTTGAAAATCGCCGAAAAAAATAGAAAAAGTGTACCTTAAAAAATTTGCAAAAATCAATGGTCGAACTTTAAAAATCTGCCAAAATTCGAAAAATGATCGGAATCGAATGAACGAGGCGTCATTTTGAAGCTTCAACGATCACCAAGGGAATGAGCTAAAGTTCAGGTCAAAATCTTATCTAGACATTAAATTACAGTCATTTTAGTGAACCGATCCAATTTTGGCCATAATGCAAAAAAAAAATTTAATTAATTTTTTTATGACGTCACATCGATGTGATTTTCCCCTCTGAACACGAATCTACCAGAAACTACCCTACAATCTCAAAATTTTCATGAATTTTCATAAAAAACAATTTTGTCCAATTTTGGCCCCACTTTAAAAAACCTCAAAATAGCAAAATTTCAGGTTTCAATCACTCGAACCAAAAATCTATTCTCAATTTTAATAGAAAAAAATAAATTATTTATGCTAACTTTAATCCACATAAAAAGAGTTATTTAACAACCACGAACTATGAGCTACATTATAGCTACATTATAACTACACCCCTCTGTTATCCGCACATTTTTCAACATCCCCATTATTTTTCCTCCCTTAAGCAAAAGTTCCATCAAGACAACCCTGTACAAAAATAAAAAAATAAAAAACAAGAACCCCGTTACTTCTTAAAGTCCGCTATGGCGTTTCTACTACTCCACAATCTCAAAATTGTCATCAATTTTCATCAAAAACAATTTTGTCCAATTTTGGCCCCATTTTAAAAAACCTCAAAATAGCAAAATTTCAAGTTTCAATCACTCGAACCAAAAATTCATTTTCAATTTTACTAGAAGACAATAAATTATTCATACTAACTTTATGAGCTACATTATAGCTACATTATAACTACACCCCTCTGTTATCCGCACATTTTTCAACGTCCCCATTATTTTTCCTCCCTTAAGCAAAAGTTCCATCAAGACAACCCTGTACAAAAATAAAAAAATAAAAAACAAGAACCCCGTTATTTCTTAAGGTCCGCTATGGCGTTTCTACTACTCCACAATCTCAAAATTGTCATCAATTTTCATCAAAAACAATTTTGTCCAATTTTGGCCCCATTTTAAAAAACCTCAAAATAGCAAAATTTCAAGTTTCAATCACTCGAACCAAAAATTCATTTTCAATTTTACTAGAAGAAAATAAATTATTCATACTAACTTTAATTCACATAAAATGAGTTATTTAACAACCACGAACTATGAGCTACATTATAGCTACATTATAACTACACCCCTCTGTTATCCGCACATTTTTCAACATCCCCATTATTTTTCCTCCCTTAAGCAAAAGTTCCATCAAGACAACCCTGTACAAAAATAAAAAAATAAAAAATAAGAACCCCGTTACTTCTTAAGGTCCGCTATGGCGTTTCCATTCGCGAAGCACAAAAGCTCTTCGGTAAGAAGTTCCAAGCTTCCACCGCCAGGAGGCCATTGCCCAGAAGAGATGTTTTTCGCGTATCCGTAATCCCGACCTCGCCCAACGTCGAAAACTTTGTACACGCCATAAGATCCTACCACGAGGTCCAATGGCCAATTCGAAAATAACTCAAACGAACTTTCTCCACTTTTCAACGTGCAGCCTGTTGTAATCATCCCTTATAATCTCGCATTATCAAGGGGATGAAGAAAGGTTCATTTTTCTACCGTTCGTATTTTTTCTACCCTCCTTCATCCCCTATTTATTTTATTTAAAAGAGTTTTACGAACGATTGATCTCAATATATCTGTATATCGGGTCTTGTGTGCTTTGGGACGAATCGACCTACCCCTAACTCCTTTCATCCCCCTTTTTCTTCCTCCTCTTCTTTTTCTTCTCCCTCTCTTCCTCTTCTTCTTCTTCTTCTTCTTCTCCTTGGCTTTCTTAGTTCTTCTCCCGATTCTCCTCTTCCACCCCCTCGCAACCTCCCACCCCCCCCCCTCCATACCACCTTTTCGAACAAGACGCTGTACAACCCCCCCCCCCCGCCCCCAACCAAACTACCCCTATAGATCGTCTCGTTGAACTCTCTTTACGACGCAGACCGGTAGTCTGGTGCATTATACGTTATACGACTGTCGTGCTATATATTTACGTGTCTGGGGGTTGGGGGCAGGGGGTTGAAGGGGGTTTTCGCAAATACAACAAAAGCTCGAGGACTGCTGGAACTGAATACACACCCCACACACAAACACACTATTTTACTGGTCATATTTCGAAACTACCCTTCCCACTTTCACCCCCATCCCTTAAAAATATCGAGCCAAAAGAGGGTGCTTTGGGGGGGGGGTGAGTTCGAATTTCTGGTAACCTGAAGATCGTTCGGGCATGGAATACCTCATTCTCAGTGCGTTAGAACGCAATATATAGTATTATGATTGTTGGGACAGGTCAGCTTTCGTTGTTGGTCGAAAAAAGGGGGTTGAAACCGGAGTCGTTCGATACTTGATGAAATTCACGATGGGGAGGATTCGCGTTATTACTTCCTGCTTGTTGAAAATTATTTTCACTTAATTTTTCGATCAATTTTTTTTGGGGGATTATTTAGGGGTTGAAATAAAATATCGCGAATTTCGAATGATTTAGTGGAACGACTTTTGAGTTTTGAGGGTTGAAGGGGTTGCTTTTTTTAGGTTTTTGTTTCGCTGATTGTAAAATCATGTTATGGGAGTTACTATCGTATGGGGGATGAAATTGAACTTTGGGATAGGTCAGGACACTTCAGTCCAGTTGAGGGGATGAAGGGAGGAAAAATAGGGAAAATTAAAATATTTTTTTTTTGTGGAATATTTTTTTTTGCACAGATAATTGGTAAATATTAAGAAGATTTGTGCGCTAGAGACTTAAATCCGTGGTAATTTTTTTTATTTTAATTTTATAAATATAAATTATTAATTTTATCAATTTTAATTATTAATTATTAATTTTATCAATTTTAATTATTAATTATTAATTTTATCAATTTTAATTATTAATTATTAATTTTATCAATTTTAATTATTAATTATTAATTTTATCAATTTTAAATATTAATTATTAATTTCATAAATTTTAATTAATAATTATTAATTTCAATATAAATATGAAAATAGGAAGAAATGTAAAATTTCGCTCTCCTTTCCTTGCTGTTAGATCTATTTTGTGAGTAGGAATTTTTATTAATATTCCAGTCAGGATCTACTTTAAATACACTTAAGTTTTCAAAAATTTGAGAAACAATTTTCTTTCATCCTTTATTTTTTTGTACGATTGTTTTTGTAACTGAAAATTGTGGGATTTATATAGAAGAAAAGTAATTTAAAAATAGATGTTAGCTTTTTGTGCATATAGTATATAATGTATGATATATATATTAGGGTGGGTCAAATAAAATGACGATTTTTTTTTCCTCGATATAATGAAAAATGTATTATTTGGCATCTCGAAAAAACCCTCTGCGAGTATTAGCTCTTCATATTTAAATTAAGAGGTCCTTCGTCGCAGATTTTTATTTCCCATTTAAATAACATAGAATTTTTTTTTTTTACTTTGGAATTTTATTAGACTTTAACCGTTAAGGTTAGGAGAGTTTCTTTAGCACAATTTTGTAGAACATTTGATGCGCCACAAAAAGCTTCACGTAAATACAATCACTGAAAATTTTCACACTTCTAAAACTAAGCTCCAATCAATTTTACTAAAATTCATCCGCAATTCAAATTTTCGAACTGCAAATAAATACAATCAATAAAAATTTTCATGACTCCAAAAGTAATCGCCAATTAATTTGACCAAAATTCGTCCTCAATTAAAATCTTCGTTCTGCAAATAAATACAATCACTGAACATTCTCAGAGTTTCAAAATTAATCTCCAATTAATTTTACCAAAACTGGTCCTCAATTAAAATTTTCGAATTACAAGCAAATACAATCACTGAAAATTCTCACACTTCTAAAATTAATCTGAAATTAATTTTACCAAAATTCGTCCTTAATTAAAATTTTCGAATTACAAGCAAATAAAATTACTGAAAATTCTCACACTTCAAAAATTAATCTCCAATTAATTTAACCAAAATTCGTCCTCAATTAAAATTTTCGAATTTGAAGCAAAAACAATCACTGAAAATTCTCACACTTCTAAAACTAATCTCCAACTAATTTTACCAAAAGTAATCCTCAATTACAATTTTCGAATTTGAAGTAAATACAATCACTGAAAATTCTCACACTTCTAAAATTAATCTCCAATCAACTTTAGCAAAATTCGTCCTCAATTAAAATCTTCGTACTGCAAATAAATACAATCATTAAAAATTCTCATATTTTCAAAATTAATCTCCAGATAATTTTACCAAAATTCGTCCTCAATTAAAATTTTCGAATTACAAGCAAATACAATCACTGAAAATTCACACTCTTCAAAAATTAATCTCCAATTAATTTTACCTCAATTCGTCCTCAATTAAAATCTTCGTACTGCAAATAAATACTATCATTAAAAATTCTCACATTTCCAAAATTCATCTCCAATCAATTTTCCCATAATTCGTCCTCAATCAAAATCTTCCTAGTACAATAAAATGCAATTACTGATTTTCAATAACAATAATAGCAATTAACAACAAACCCTGTGAATTATTAAAATCATTTGATAATTAGAATTTCATTGATACTTTAATTAATATAATTAAGATAATTCGATGACAATTTTACAATCCCAAAATTATCTAATTATCCCAACGATGCTCTCACCTAAAACCTCCCCTAAAAATCGTCCTTTCTCAATATAAAATTAAAAGAATCGACCCAATTCCACCAATATCCTTTTTCCATACAAACCCCTCCACTATTTTACCTCCGAACAAAGGAAATCATTGGCAATGCCTTTTTCTTCGTCCTGGTAATGGCGGAACATTTTTCCGTTTTCATTGCCGCAAAATGCGAGGAAGGTTTTCCCATTTTGCGATAAATGGTCGTGTCGGGGTGCGTAGGTCGTTGTCTTCACAAGGCAAACTCGTGGAGGCAAGGAATTGGGTTAAACTGCGAGCAATTATGACAGCAGGATATGATTTAGCCAGTCAATGTGTGTGTGTGTGTGTGTGTGTGAGGCTTTTTCTCAAGCGTCAATTTTACAATGCCGTAAGCATTACGTATATGGGGCATTCCACATCAAATCACGCGGTCATCGGTCTGACCCCCCCCCCCCCCCCAAATTTTGATGTCCAACGAATTGTGGGTTTCGTTTGACCCAAAATATGACATCAAATTTTTAGAAATTTTTATTTCATTTTTTAAGGGTTGCCCGAGTTAAAAAATCATTATATTGTGGGAAAACGTAAAGAGGGGCCTTTTGTAAATGAATGAAATTTTTTCACAGAAACTAGGGCCTGAAACAGATTTTTTTTCTCATAGTTAAATAATGGGTCAAAATAGTATTTTTTTTTGCATTTTAATTTTTATAAAATAATTTTTTATTTTTTTTTCCTGTAGTGAGAATAACAACAATAACAATATTTTTTATGTTGATTGTTCAATAAATAGCTTCTTAATCGTCATGAAACTTTTACACAAACTTCTGAATGCTTCATGTAAAAACATATTAAATTTTCAGAATTCTATCATCATTGCTTCAACCTCCTTAAGGGTTAAAATAAAGGATGATGAGAAAATTCTGAAAATTTGGTATGTTTTTGTATGACGTATTTAAGAGGTCGTGTAAAAATTTCACGATTAGGAAGCCCGGTATTAAAATATTAATATTTTCTTAAGAACAATTTTTTAAACAAATAAAAAATAATAATTATCAATAAACTTCGTTTTGTTTCCGTCGCTTTCAATTTACTGTAGATATTAAAAAATTGAGAGGTAAAAAAAAACTTATCGCAAAATTATATCAATTTCCATAGGACTACATTTAATTTAATTTGTTAATGTTAATTGTTCGATAACGAGCTTCCTAATCGTCGTGAAATTTTTACACGACCTCTTAAATGATTCATCGAAAAATATACCAAATTTTCAGAATTTCCCCATAATTTGCGATTTGGAACTCAACATCCTTAATTTGAGAGTGAAACGACAACATTTTTCGAAAATTTATTAGCCTCGACGATTTGAAATAAAACGGATGATTCAAACGCAATTTAAAAAAAATAAAAAAAATAGTAATTATTTTTGACCCATTATTGAAATATGACGAAAATATCTGTTTTGGGCCTTAGTTTCTGTGAAAAAAAAAATCATTAATTTGAAAAAGGCCCCTCTTTATGTTTTCTCTCAATTTAATGATTTTTTTAGCTCGGGCAACCCCTAAAAAATTAAATAAAAATGTCAAGGTCATATTTTGGCCCAAAGGAAATCCACAATTCATTGGACATTAAAATCCGAGGGAGTCACGCCGATGACCACGTGATTTGACGTGGAATGCCCCATATAGAAGGAGCAGCGGTGTAAGAGAGCACACGCCAACGTGGCGATAAATAGAAAAAAAATAACGACATAGAGAGAGGGAGAGAGGAGCTAGCACGCTATATATATATATATATATATATATATATATATATATTACACAACTAAACGCTGCTAGTGCAGCAATAGCACAGTTGTCGTTGTTGCGCCGTCGTTTCGCCGGTCAGGGCCGGACTTTGACACGCATTTGACTTTTTTCCTTTTTTTTTTCTTCATTTTTATTTTCCTCTTCCCTCCGCCCGATCCAAGGCTATCTAGAACCGCGAGATACGCGCGTTTTCTACGACTATAAACTCGAGATACAGACGCTTGTGTAAATGTTCTTGCTAGAGTCTTGAAGTCCATGGTAATGTGATATTACATCGACGATGTAAAAAAAAAAAATGTAGGACCAAAGGGACACTAGAGAGGCCATGGTAAAGGTAGTTGTAATTTTTACAGTGGGATATCTGGATTTTTCATTTAATTGATTATGATTGTGTTAAAATAAATTGTTAAATAATTATTTAACACTGTATTTTACAAAAATTTACAAAATTTGAAATCCACACTATCCCCAGATTGAATTAAATTGATCCCAGATTAATTTAATTAATTAATTAATTATTAATTTAATTAATTAATTAATCTGGAATTAATGAAGTAAATGAAAAACACAGAAATTAAATTAAATTAATTTAAAAAAAAAATTATGTGTGGATTTCAAATTTTGTAAATTTTGTAAATAAATACTCCAGGAATTGACACAAATTTACAAAATTTGAAATCGACACGTAACTTTTTTTTTAATTACAAAATTTGTTTCGTTATTTTCCATTATTTTTTAAGTCCGAATATTTTCCCATTAATTCAATTTTTTTATCAAATTACCTTTTAAATTAATTTAATTTAATTTTTGGGTTTTTCATTTAATTGATTATGATTGTGTTAAAATACATTGTTAAATAATTATTTAACACTGTATTTTACAAAAATTTACAAAATTTGAAATCCACACTATCCCCAGATTGAATTAAATTGATCCCAGATTAATTTAATTAATTAATTAATTAATTAATTAATTAATCTGGAATTAATGAAGTAAATGAAAAACACAGAAATTAAATTAAATTAATTTAAAAAAAAATTATGTGTGAATTTTAAATTTTGTAAATTTTGTAAATAATTACTCCAGGAATTGACAAAAATTTACAAAATTTGAAATCCACCCATAACTTTTTTTTTTATTACAAAATTTGTTTCGTTATTTTCCATTATTTTTTAAGTCTGAATATTTTCCCATTAATTAAATTTTTTTATCAAATTACATTTAAAATTAATTTAATTCAATTTTTGGGTTTTTCATTTAATTGATTATGATTGTGTTAAAATACATTGTTAAATAATTATTTAACACTGTATTTTACAAAAAATTAAAAAATTTACAAAATTTACAAAATTTGAAATCTACACTATCCCCAGATTAAATTAAATTAATCCCAGATTAATTTAACTAATTGATTAATTAATTAATTAATCTGGGATTAATTAATTAAATGAAAAATACAGAAATTAAATCAAATTAATTTAAAAGGTAATTTTAAAGGTAATTAATGGGAAAATATTCAGACTTAAAAAATAATAGAAAATAACGAAACTAATTCTGTAATTAAAAAAAAAGTTATGTGAGGATTTCATATTTTGTAAATTTTTGTCAATTCCTGAAGTAATTGTTTACCAGAGCCCGTGTTAAAATACAGTGTTAAATAATTATCTAAATACATTGTTAAAATACATTATTAAGATACGGTGATAAAATACATTGTTAAATAATTATTTAACACTGTATTTTAATACGTGCTCCGGTAAATAATGACTCCAGGAATTGAAAAGAATTTACAAAATTTGAAATTCACACATAACTTTAAAAAAAAGTTTTTTTTTATCGAAAAAATGGTTTCATTTTTTTTCTATTATTTTCTAAGACTCAATTATTTTCCATTAATTGAATTTTCTTATTAAATTAATTTTCGAATTAATTTCATTCAATTTTTTTATTCAATTAATTTTTAAAGCAAGCGCTTCTTTTCAAATTCTATATCGATTATCAAAATCATGCACATTTGTGCGGAAATTTTTGATAAAAAAATATTTTCATGATCGTGAGGGTTATCATTATTATTTTCATTATCTAATTTTGTTAGTATACACTAAAATTATAAAATACTTGTGGTATCCTTTCATTATTCTGTTGGTCAATTTTCTCAGCGATCCTTCGACATAAAAAAAAAAAAAAATAATAATAATAATGATAAGTAAAAAACAACAAAAATAAATAAAATACAAATAAATTTGCCACAATTCTGACAAATTTTATCAAAAATATTTTCCCACTCATATTTCTAAATTTTCTAAGAATCTTTTTTCAAAAATCCAAATTATTTCCCAGACATTGAGAAAATATCAAAAATTATAAAAATTACATTTAAATTGAAAATAATTATCTTACGTAAAATTGTTTTTATTTACCCAAAAATAAAGCTCGTTGGAAAACTTTACAAAATATAATCCAAGTTTTTAAATAACTCACAATAGTGGAAATTAATTATACAAGTTTTACCTCAATTTGACGTGATTTTGAGGTTTTATTAATTTGTATTATTTTCTTATTATCATCCGTTTATATTGAACCTGATATAGTTTGCCAGTATAGTACTCGTTTATCTAAAATCACGACGAGGAAGAGAGAGAAGGGGAGAGGGGAGAGACAGAGCGAGGAGGAAGGGGGGGGGGGGTCGAGAAATGTCGAGTGGTCGCGGCTGAAAAGCAGCAGTGGAATCTGAAGCAGCAGATGGCTCGGACCTTCTTTCATCTTTCGCCGTATATACGCCTCCTTGTCCGCGACAATAGACCATTATTAGCGGAAAAGCTCTTGTAGTGATAAGGAGCTGAATCTTTCGCTGCAAGCACGATATAATCGAGCACACGCTCTGATTCTTAAACTTTCTCTCATTTTTCTTCTTCGGATTTTCTCAAATTTTTTTCTTTTCCCTTTATTGAGTATATTTTTACACGTAATTTTTGCAACCAATCATAAATTTCCGCGTAATAATAAATCAAGATCAAAACAATTAAAATAACGGAAAGGAAAATGTGGAAAATCATTTAGTCGACATTTACAGTATTTTCACTCCATTTTTACACGTTAAATATTGGCAAGATTATTTGCAAACAAGTTAATCTTATAAACCATCATTTATTTCCGCATAATAATAATTCTAGATCAAAACGATTAAAACAACAAAAAGGAAAATGCGGAAAATCATTAAGTCGACATTTACAGTATTTTCACTCTATTTTTACACGTTAAATATTTGCAAGATTATTTGCAAAGAAGTTAATCTTATAAACAATCATTTATTTCCGCATAATAATAATTCTAGATCAAAACGATTAAAAGAACGAAAGGAAAATGCGGAAAATCATTAAGTTGACATTTACAATATTTTCACTCCATTTTACACGTTAAATATTTGCAAGATTATTTGCAAACAAGTTAATCTTATAAACAATCATTTATTTCCACATAATGATAATTCTAGATCAAAACGATTAAAACAACGAAAAAGAAAATGCGGAAAATTATTCAGTCGACATTTACAGTATTTTCACTCAATTTTTACACGTTAAATATTTGCAAGATTATTTGCAAACAAGTTAATCTTATAAACAATCATTTATTTCCGCATAATAATAATTCTAGATCAAAACGATTGAAACAACGAAAAGGAAAATGCGGAAAATCATTCAGTCGACATTAACAGTATTTTCACTCGATTTTTACACGTTAAATATTTGCAAGATTATTTGCAAACAAGAGAATCTTATAAACAACCATTTATTTCCGCATAATAATAATTCTAGATCAAAACGATTAAAACAACAAAAAGGAAAATGCGGAAAATCATTAAGTCGATATTTACAGTATTTTCACTGTATTTTTACACGTTACATATTTGCAAGATTATTTGCAAACAAGTTAATCTTATAAACAACCATTTATTTTCGCATAATAATAATTCTAGATCAAAACGATTAAAACAACAAAAAGGAAAATGCGGAAAATCATTAAGTCGACATTTACGGTATTTTCACTCTATTTTTACACGTTAAATATTTGCAAGATTATTTGCAAACAAGTTAATCTTATAAACAATCATTTATTTTCGCATAATAATAATTCTAGATCAAAACGATTAAAAGAACGAAAGGAAAATGCGGAAAATCATTAAGTTGACATTTACAATATTTTCACTCCATTTTACACGTTAAATATTTGCAAGATTATTTGCAAGCAAGTTAATCTTATAAACAATCATTTATTTCCGCATAATAATAATTCTAGATCAAAACGATTAAAACAACAAAAAGGAAAATGCGGAAAATCATTAAGTCGACATTTACAGTATTTTCACTCTATTTTTACACGTTAAATATTTGCAAGATTATTTGCAAACAAGTTAATCTTATAAACAACCATTTATTTTCGCATAATAATAATTCTAGATCAAAACGATTAAAACAACAAAAAGGAAAATGCGGAAAATCATTAAGTCGACATTTACAGTATTTTCATTCCATTCTTACACGTTAAATATTTGCAAGATTATTTGCAAGCAAGTTAATCTTATAAACAATCATTTATTTCCGCATAATAATAATTCTAGATCAAAACGATTAAAACAACAAAAAGGAAAATGCGGAAAATCATTAAGTCGACATTTACAGTATTTTCACTCTATTTTTACACGTTAAATATTTGCAAGATTATTTGCAAACAAGTTAATCTTATAAACAATCATTTATTTCCGCATAATAATAATTCTAGATCAAAACGATTGAAACATCGAAAAGGAAAATGCGGAAAATCATTCAGTCGACATTAACAGTATTTTCACTCCATTTTTACATGTTAAATATTTGCAAGATTATTTGCAAACAAGTTAATCTTATAAACAATCATTTATTTCCGCATAATAATAATTCTAGATCAAAACGATTGAAACAACGAAAAGGAAAATGCGGAAAATCATTCAGTTGACATTAACAGTATTTTCACTCCATTTTTACATGTTAAATATTTGCAAGATTATTTGCAAACAAGTAAATCTTATAAACAATCATTAATTTTCGCATAATAATAATCCAAAAAGAAAACGATTCAAATAAAGAAAAGGAAAATGCGAAAAATCATTTAGTCAACATTTGCAGTATTTTCACTCCATTTTTACACTTAAAATATTTGCAAAATTAATTGCAAACAACTAAATCATACAATCAATCATATTTTCGCGTAATAACAATTCAAGAGCAAAACGACTAAAATAAGGAAAAGGAAAATGCGGAAAATCGTTTAGTCGTCGCAAAAGCTAACTCCGTCACGCTGTATCTTTGCAGAAAGTGCATCAATATTATAAAGCTGCGACAAACAGAGGAAGGAGGATTGAGTATGAAAAATTCGAGCTGAAGCTACCATCAAACGTTTCATAGCTCGCGCTCTGGAACATTAAAAATGGCCTTTTTCTAATGCATCCGCATCCCATGCATTGTACTCGTTATCCCCACTCCATTTTTCCGCGTGTGACACGATGCAGGACAGAGTTATCTTTATCACTCCCCCCCCCCTCTCTCTCTCTCTCTCTCTCTCTCTTCTGCACACAAGCATTTCTCTCAGCACTTTTTATCATTGTCTCCCTCGACTCTGATTCGTTCGATGCGCACATTCATGAGTCCCATTTGCACTTTTCCTCCCTCCCACCATATTTTTTTTTTTTTCATTGCATTTGTCATGCCGACAAGACAGAAGCCAGAAACAGCATTAAAAAGTGGAAAAACCGTCGGAAAAAGGAGGAATTAACTCCCAACCAGAGTTGTGAAAACTGTAATGTAAAAGTAATGCATTACTCAATACTTTGAACAATGTGTATTGGATAATTTTTCCATTACAAATTACAAAAGTAACGTGTAATGAATGAATGTTCCATTACAAATTAAAAAAAAGTAATGTGTAATGTATGCATGTTCCATTACAGATAATAAAAGTAATGTGTAATGGATGCATGTACCATTACAAACAAAAAAAATAACGTGTAATGAATGAGTGCTCCATTACAAATTATAATTGAAAAAAAAGTAATTTGTAGTGGAGAATATTCCATTACAAATTAGTGTGTTTCTACGACAATTTGGAGCAGGTACTATTTTGCTCAAAGGTGAGTCTATTTATTTTTCAATTAAAATAATTTGTATGTGTCAAGTTTTTGTTAACTTTACTATCGTAGTGGTAAATGTATGAATAGTGATTATTTGGAGTAATTTTTACTCCATTCTTGAATTGTAATTTTTACAACAATGGAGTAAAAATTACTCCAAAAAAATCACTGTTCATAAGTGTCAGTGTATATTAAGTTATTATACACTGTACATTAACTTAAGTTAATATACACTGTATATTAAGTTAATATACACTGGCACCTATAAGTTTTTTTTTAATTGTAATTTTTACAAGAATGGAGTAAAAATTACTCCAAAAAATCACTGTTCATACATTTACCACTACGATAGTAATGTTAACAAAAACTTAATTCACACAAATTACTTTCATTGAAAAATTAATAGACTTACCTTTGAGCAAAATAGTACCTGCTCCAAATCGTCGTAGAAACACACTAATTTATAATGGAATATTCTCCACTAGCAATTACTTTTTTTCAATTGTAATTTGTAATAGAACACTCATCCATTACTCATTACTTTAAACAATGTGTATTGGATAAGTTTTCCGTTACAAATTACAAAACTAACGTGTAGTGAATGAATGTTCCATTACAAATGAAAATAGTAATGTGTAATGGATACGTGTTCCATTACAAATAAAAAAGTAATATGTAATGTATGCATGTCCTATTACAAATAATAAAAGTAATATGTAATGGATGCATGTGCCATTACAAATTAAAAAAATACCGTGTAATGCGAATACCGTGTAATGCGAACCATTACGAATTACAATTGAAAAAAAGTAATTTGTAGTGGAGAATATTCCATTACATAAATTTGTGTATTTCTACCACAATTCGGAGCAGGTACTATTTTGCTCAAGAGTAAGTATTAATTTTTCAATTAAAATAATTTGTGTGTGTCAAGTTTTTGTTAACTTTACGATCGTAGTGGTAAATGTATGAACACTGATTTTTTGGAGTAATTTTTACTTCATTCTTGAAATGTAATTTTTACAACAATGGAGTAAAAATTACTTCAAAAAATCACTGTTTATAAGTGTCAGTGTTTATTAACTTAATATACACTGACACCTATAAGTTTTTTTTAAATTGTAATTTTTACAAGAATGGAGTAAAAATTACTCCAAAAAATCACTGTTCATACATTTACCACTACGATAGTAACGTTAACAAAAACATGATATACACAAATTACTCTCATTGAAAAATTAATAGACTTACCTTTGAGCAAAATAGTACCTACTCCAAATTGTCGTAGAAATACACTAATTTGTAATGGAATATTCTCCACTGCCAATTACTTTTTTTTTCAATTGTAATTTGTAATGGAGCACTCATCCATTACAAACTACGTTTTTATTTGTAATGGAACAAGCATCCATTACACATTACTTTTATTATTTGTAATGGAACATTCATTACACATTACTTTTGTATTTTGTAATGGTACACTTGTCCATTTCACATTATGCAGTGTAATGGGTAACGAATACAGTAATGCATTATCAAAATAATGCATTATTTACAATTCTGCTCCCAACAGCAAATTCGCAATTTATCTTAAACTAGAAACCTTTCCCAAGACTTTTCCCCTATGGATTTTTTTACAAAGATCGTCCCAACGACAAGGCCACAAATTCCGGCCCTCAAAACATCCCTCAGACCCTAAAAAAGCCTTCCAAAATGGCCCAAAAACCGCGCGCAGAAATCTGCTAACTTCAGGGAAATCCTCGCAGTAGTACGAGCCTGTTTTGGTCAGACGAGGCTCCCACGTCTGACCAAAGTGGGTTTGTACTACTGGATAAATCATTTTACGTGGTTTTGAGTATTTTTTCGCCTTTTCGCGGGCTTCCTGGAATCTATCGACTGGGAACAATGTCAGACAATACGAAGACGAGTGGGAGATAAGAGGGAAAGAAAAAAAGGAGTTCAGGCCAGAGAGAGAGAGAGAGAGAGAGAGAGAAAATCGTTGTCAAAAACGAGATGGAGGGGGAAGGGAAGGGAGTGAAGAAAAAGATTAAATTCGAAACTCGTACTGTGTATTTGTGTGTACACGATGTGTTTTGTGTAGTTTCACATATATATATATATATATATATATATATATATATATGTGTGTATATATACACACATATATAGTGGAGTGCGCCAGGGTCGACGACCCGTCTACGCTTTGCACATACGACACACTCTCACTCACACTAACGCACACTAACACACGTTTTACAGAGTCTCGAACACACGAGGATTGCCATTACTACTACCAGATGGAGCTGCAATCTATCTCACTCCCTCTTCTATGTGCTTTCTCTATTCCAAGCTCTCTCTCTCTCGTTTACTACATATATATGAGGCATTCCACGATATCCCGATCAAAATCTTGCCTCGATGATTTCGATCTTCCTCTAAATTTTTTCTATAAAAAAAACGCATTGAAAACAAATTTTTCAAATTTTTTCAGAATTTTTTGATCACGCGTTTTTTGGATTTTTTTTTTTGAAAAAAGAGACCATTTTGTAAAATCTGAAAAAATTCAGAATAATCTAATAAAATACAACAAAATTTGTGAGCTGTGTTCCAAAATAGAGATTTCATTACTCTATGAGTAAAATTCAAAAAATTGAAAACAACATTTTTACTCATAGATAATTAAAATCTACATTCTGGAACAGAGCCCAAAAATGTTGTTATATTTTATTAGATTATTCTGAGATTTTTCAAATTTTACTAAGTGGTCCCTTTTTCAAAAAAAAATCCAAAAAACGTGCGACTCAAAAATTCTGAAAAAAATTGGGAAATTTTTTTTCAATGTGTTTTCGTGGAATGCATCATATATAATGTATATCCTAGAGCAAGTTCGTCTCTAGCCGGTTTGTGAAAGCTAGGCTAGACCGTACAGTAGATAGGGAAAAGCGGACGGATCGCGAGACATGAAAGCTCTTGCGGACTGTCGGTGCTCTCTGACTCCAATAATTCCGTAACGAATGCGGGATAGGAAAGAAAAAAAAAAAAAAGCAGGCGAATGTTAACATCGTCTGTGTCGTTTCGCACAGAGAGAAGAAGCAACTCGTCACTCTTTTATCGGGCGGGACATGTGGATTGAATTTTTAGTTTTTTTTCAGACGATTTTATGAGCGAATCGGAAAGCTCCTCTGTTTTATTTTTTCAAATTGACTTGACGATTGATTTAACGGTTGATTGTAAAGTTTTTTGAAGGCTAAATTTTTGTGCATTTCATATAAATTCGTATTTCTCTTTTAATGACGAAACCTCTTTTTCCATATTGATATTAAATTTTGATTATTTATTCTTGATCCTGTTTTTATTTTTTTTAAACTTGGCTTTTTGACACTTTTTTTGACTTACTTTTATCGACATCCATTATATTTGAAAAATAAATGAGCTACTTGGCAATTTTTGAAAAAGGGTTTCGAAATGTATAGAATATTCTTAATTGTATTTTTAATAATTGATTTTTGCATAAAAATGCGATATAAATGAATAAAAATAATATTTCATCATTTTCATTTCAAATTTCGCGCTAAAATGCTTGGTCACGTGACATTATAATCACTGCATTTAAAAATCCTAATATTATTGAAAGAAGATAAATTACTTATACTTATTTTAATCCACGTAAAATTAGTTAGTTATCAATCACAAATTATGAACTTGATTATTGTTTATCATTGATCTTATTTATACAATATTGGCAATAACATTTTTGAGGTAATAAAATTGAGGTTTCTAGTGATTTCAATAAATGGATTTAAAAATCCTAATATTGTTCAAAGAAAATGAATGATTTATTTTTAATTTAATCCACGTAAAATTAGTTGGTTATTAATAACAAATTATGAACTTGATTATCATTTATCATTTATCTTTTTTACACATTATTGTCACTAATATTTTTGAGGTTATAAAATTAAGGTTCCCAGTGATTTTAATCACTAGATTTAAAAATCCTAATATTATTAAAAGAAAACAAATTATTTATACTTATTTTAATCCACGTAAAATTAGTTAGTTATCAACCACAAATTATGAACTTGATTATCATTTATCATTTATCTTTTTTACACATTATTGTCACTAATGGTTTTGAGGTTATAAAATTGAGGTTTCCAGTGATTTCAATCACTAGATTTAAAAATCCTAATATTATTCAAAGAAAATGAATGATTTATTCTTATTTCAATCCCTTTAAAATTAGTTAGTTATCAACCACAAATCATGAACTTGATTATCACTTATCATTAATCTTACTTATACAATATTAGCACTAATATATTTGTTATTATAAATTTATGATTTATTCCAACTTTTAATTAAAAAAAATAAATTATTCATACTCATTTCAATCCACATGAAAATAAGTAAGTTACCAACTACAAATTAGAGGCTACACAACAAACTACCCCTCAACGTTTATCCCCACATTCCTCAACATTCAATCGTCCATCTTTCTTTTTTTTTACTACAATTCCTTAATTAATAGTTGTACTTATATCGACCATAAGAAAATCCTTTCATTCACAAATCTTCAAATTAATGAAATTCAAGCCTGTAAATCAGAGGAATAACGAGATGGGAATGGTGTATGTTGTCATCGCGCCCCTCCGACCTTTTCCACAACTCCTCGTCTACGCCCGAAAAAGTGATGACTATAGTCTCGACACATGCTACCGTTTGTTACGTAGTTTCGGCGCACATGGTTTGCCAAGAAGAAGCATTTGCACAGAAAGGCAAAAAGGGTGGGGGGGGGGAGGGTTACAGTCTGAAATCCACTCGAGGCCGCGCGTTTGTCAGAATCCGCCGGAGAGGGACGATGGAGGGTTGGCGGATGGCGCACCCGGAGTGCACATTCGGCGCGCCCGTTTTCACGGTCAGGCATATCGATCGTAGAGAGAGAGGGAGAGAGAGAGAGAGAGAGAAGCCAGGGAAGAGAGGGAGATAGAAGGGGGAGTCTTGGAGTGCATCCAGAGGTCGTTGAACCCATTTTGGCAGCTCCAGCGTCAGTAGTAACAGCCAGCAAAATGCGCTTCGTATAATGCGATAATTGTTAAATAAGTCCCGCGCGAAAACAACGTTTATGTTGCAGCTGCTCAACCTGCTCCGGTTGATGGTCTCTCTCTCTCTCTCTCTCTCTCTCTCTCTCTCTTGTTTGTAGTACTCCAGAATGGGCATTATTCTTGGGTATCGAAATTCTCCCGGAATAATGCAAATGTCATTTACTCCAATTATCTTGGGCCCGAAAGGCCCATTTTTTGGAATAACTTTGATAAGGAGAAAGATCATCTTGGGCCAGTGAGACCCATTTTTTGGAGTAACTTTGATAAGGCGGAAGATCATCTTGGGCCAGTAAGGCCCACTTTTTGAATAACTTTGATAAGGAGGAAGATCATCTTGGGTCAGTAGGACCCATTTTTTGGAGTCATCTTGATAAGGAGGGCAAGATCACCTTGGGCCAGTAAGGCCCATTTTTTTGAGGAAACTTTGATGAGGAGGCAGATCATTTTGGGCCAGGAAGGCCCATTTTTTTGAAATAACTTGGATAAGGAGGAAGATCATCTTGGGTTAGAAAAGGCCAATTTTTTGGGATAACTTTGATAAGGAAGCAGATAATCTTGGGCCAGAAAGGCCCATTTTTTGGAATAACTTTGATATAAGCAGGCAGATCATTTAGTCTATGTTATTGAAGCGTGAATAATATAAATTGAATGATCTGTGCAATCATATTGGGTCAAAAAGGCCCATTTTTTGGAGTAACTTTGATGAAGAGGCAGAGGCAGATAAATAATAATTATTACAAATTCTCCATCAAAATTTTTCAAAAGTTAATTGTAATATTTCATTCAAGTTATCATTATTAATAATTTTTGCTTTCTCATAATTGAAATTTTGTATCGATAAAAGATATTCTTTTCTCAATTTTTATGAACAAATGTCAAAAAAAAAAAATGGTAAAATCTCAAGAAATAATATTTGTTAAAAAATTCAAAAATTTCATAATACAAACCTAAATTTTACGCTAATTTTGCAATTTTTCAATGATCATGGTCAATTTTTTTGCACAAATGCACAAAATGTAAAGGAGTGTTGGTACGAAATTGAGAAAGAATCGTTTCGAGGATTGCATTTTTATTAAATTTTCTATTCATTCCTAGAAAAAATTTGAAAATACAATTCAAATTTTTTAAATGTAAACAAAGAATTAAAAAATCGTCGTAAATTCATAAATTCCTGATCGTTCCAAAAAGATTGGAGAATAGCAAAAAAAGATTTGCCAGCAAAAAGGACAAATTATAATTTGCATGATTTTCAAGTCTCAACTTTTTGTAAACTCAAACAAAAAAATATCTAAAAAATAAATTGATAAAAATTATCACGACTCGTATATTCGTCGTACAATTCATTTGATCCAATTCCCTCTAATTTTCCAACAATTATTATTATTATTAATAATATTCTAATATTATAACAATAATATTATTATTATTAATAATAATAATAATAATAATAATAATAATAATAATAATAATTTGCCGGGACTAATTTTGATGAGCAAAAGCGAGTAGAAGGCAGTGATCGGCAAAAAAAATCCATCCATTTTTATTATCCAATTTTGTCGAAAAATTAATAATTAGCAAAGAAATATTACAAATTTTTGTTTAACATTAGTAATTAGCGGGAACATATTAATAATTTTTAGAAAAATTAGTAATTAGTGACAAAATAATTCTAATTTTTATGAAAAAATTAGTAATTGGCAAAAAAATCTTACTAATTTTTCTAAAAAATTAGTAATAAGTGACAAAATATTACTAATTTTCCAAATAAATAAGTAATTAGTGACATGAAATTTATAATTTTTCCGAAAAAATAATTATTAACGATAAAGTATTACTAACTTTTTCCAACAATAAGTAATTAGCGAGAAAGATATTGCTAAATAACCAAAAAAATCAATAATTTGTGGAGAAATGTTGTATTAATTTTGGAAAAAGTAATAAATGATATAAAAATTACTAATGTATTTTGTAATAGGTACTGATTAAATATTCGTATTAATAATAACTTATGTGATAACGAATGACATTCGATACAATAAATACTAATGTGTGAAATATTCAAAAGATCTAATTATTATAAAAAATGAAACAACTTTTCGAATAGAGTTGTTTCAGCTTATAACCATGACTCAATGCGTACACACAAGTACGTAAATATACACAATACTTTTCTACAAATGACTGTTTTTTAAAAATTAATTAGCAATATTTTGTCGCTAATTACCAGTTTTTTTTGGAAAAATTAGAAATATTTTTTCACTAATTACTAATTTTTTTTGGAAAAATTGGAGGTATTTTCTTACTAACTAATAATTTTTTAGAAAAATTACCAATATTTTTCGGCTAATTACGATTTTTTAGAAAAAATTAGTAATATTTTTCGACTAATTATTAATTTTTCGAAAAAATGATTAATAAAATCAATATCGTTGACGAAAAAATCGATACTGCCGATCACTGGTAGAAGGAGCTTGTTGCTTTCACATCGATGCTTTGGCACTCGAGCAAATCCAATGAGCGCTGATATTGCGCTTTCGACGATGCCAGCATTAGAGATAAAACAAATGCAGCCCATCCAACTTCCAGCTTTGAATAAATCGTCTTTTATTGCTCGCTCTCTCGTTCCCTCCACGCGGAGACTTCTGGCAACAAGTGCAATATGTTCTTAAATACGTATATTCGTACTCGTTTTTTCTTTTTTATCGTACACGCGCGACGTTACTTAATTTTCGAGTTTATCAAGCGTCTGCATTATTCGTGGCGCGTCAAAAGTCGTAACTTTTGACGAGCCAATTGCGAGCGCCATTGTTAAAAATCCTCATGACGCGATAGAACGTCATGATATGGATATGTAATTGCCACAAATGCGTATGGATATGCATCATTCTTCGAAATAACAGGGTAAATTTTGAAATTTGAAAAAATTCCGATTTTTGAAATTTTTTTGAAAAGTGTTTCAAAATTTTCAGAATATTTTTAATTGCAAGTCCACTGATTGATTTTTTATTGATTTGTTTTAATTGATTTTTACACAAAATTGCGATATAAATTGGTAAAAATAATTTTGTTATTTCAATTCGAATTTTCGCGCCAAAAAACAAACATAAAAATTCCTGATTAATTGTTTATTTATGCACTACAATTATTATTCATGTGAGTGAAAATTATATAAATTCATTAGTAAAAACAAACTGCAACCAGTGTCGTCGTTATTTATCTTCTTTATACATTATTTACACTGATATTTTCGAGATTATGAATTTGAGGTTATAAAGATGGCCGCCATAGACGCCATGATCGATAATGGCGGTGTTTTCAATCACTCAAACTACAGATTCAAAAATTTTGATTTTAATTCAAGAAAATAATTCATTTTTACTCATTTTAATCCACATAAAATTAGTTATTTATCAATCTTCAATTATGAGCTACATAATCATTTGTTATTAATATTATTTATACATTATTTACTCTTGTATCTTTGAGTTTATAAATTTGAGGTTATAGTGATGGTCGTCACAGACGCCATGATTGATAATGGCGGCGTTTTCAATCACTCAAACTACAAATTCAAAAATTTTGATTTTAATTTAATTTAATTAAAATAAATTAAATAAAAAAATTAAATTAAAGATAAAGATTATACCACAACGCAATTTCGAAAATTCTTTGTAAAAAAATTGCTCCAAAGTGTCCAAAAATCTTTTCGCGACCCTCGAGATTATCTTTATGGTCAAAAAAGCTCGGCTTACAAATCATCGCTATTATTTTAAAGAATCATTCGTACGAATTTTTTTTTTTCGGTTTGATCCTCTTGACTGCATCTTGACGTCTTTTAATACGATCTCCGACA